>PVLA01011379.1:0-53709 GCA_004027455.1 Hydrochoerus hydrochaeris
AATTCTAAAAGAAAGAAAGAAAAAGGAGAATGAGAAAAAGCCCCACTAAGAAATCAGTAATTTATAAATTACATACTGTCATCCTGGATGTAGTTGTTCAAGTTACAAAGTTAAAGGGTACATAGTAAATATTCAAACAGTCAGACTACAAACAGTTCTGCTCAAAGATCCAACAAAGATTCAGCAATATGGTCATCTACTTTACACACTGAAACATACATGCAGTTATATCCCTTAGAGCACTATCTTTTCCTCTCTTTTTTACAATAGCAATTACATATTTTGGTTTTATTACTCTTGTAGTTCTTATTTACTTTTTACACTAGAGACACAATATGATATTTATAAATATGATTCTTATTTATTTCACTAATGAGGATAGTCTCAAGTTGTCTCCATTTGCCTATAAAGGCCTTAAGATCATCTTTTTTATAGTTGAGTAATATTCCATTGTATAAAAATGCCACATCTTTTTCATCCATTCTGCAGTTGATGGGCATCTTGGTTGTTTCCAGGATTTAGCTATCACAAATTGTGCAGCTATGAACATGAGTGCACATATATCACTGTGATATGAACTTTTCAGTTCTTTAGGGAAAATAGCCAGGAGGGGAATAGCTGGATTGAATGGGGTGTCCAATCCCAGTTTTGTCCATTTTTAAATGGGTTGTTGATTGGGGGTTGTTGTTGATTTGTAGGAGTTGTTTATATAGTCTAGCTATTAATCCTTCATCAAATCTGTGACTTGAAGATATTTTTTCCTATTTGGAGGTTACCTATCCTGTCTCTTGACAGTGTCCCTTGAGGCACAAAAGGTATGAATTTTGGTGAACTACCATTTATCTTTTCTTTCTTTTGTTTCCCATGCTTTTGATGTCACATCTAAAAATTCATCACCAAATCAATGTCAAGCAGAAATTTCCTTTCGTTTTTACTAAGTTATTGCAGCTGTAGCTACTGAACATGGCTTCTAGTCCACTGTGGGCTCACCTAATATAAGGTAGAAGCTGCTGCCAGGCGTGCCCCAACTCTACCTCCATGGGCTACAGCATCTGAGGAAATGGGAACTGTCCATTTTCAGGTAAAGATCCCAGGTCAGTGAGGTCAGGGGTGTATTCTAGACCACAGAGTAGCAATGAGCGGCAGACCCAGGGACACAGGGTAGTGGAAAGTGGTCAGGGGCCCCTGAGCAGGTGGAGGATTTGGTACTGGTGCGTGTGCAGAAATGCATGAGGGGCACATGATGGGTATCTGAATACAGTGTCCACCCACAGGGACAGCTGCCCTCACTGTAGGTGACAGTGCCATCATGGTGTAGCAAGTGGGGCTGCTAAGCCAGTAGGAAAAGATGTGGGGCTCTGGGTCTTATAGTGATGTAAGGATGAGGTAGCTTGATCCAGGCCCTATGAGGGCCATGGGGCAGCAAGAAATCCCCCATAGGCCTCAGCAGCCTGGAGGCCTATGTCCTGCAGGAAGGGAAGATTTCTAGGTGCCCTCTCTCCAAGGGAGGGTTCCATGTGTCTGGAAATCACTGTGTCTTAGTACTGTTGGTACTTGTCTCCTACCCTTTGCCCTACGATGTGGAAGGAACATCCCCTGGGTTTCTTTGAGGTAGCACTCCTGTCCCACCTGATGAATGGAGCAAGGGTGTTTGCCCTAGAGGATTTGGTTCCAGGCCCTCTTGGATTGAGAGCTCCACTCCTTATCCTCAGCCAAGCTCTATCCACAGCAGGCCCAGGGCAAGGGCCCTAAGACCCCCAGGTGGGTGGAAGGCACTCCACTTGGGATAATTATTAATTCAGCCTTTAGTAAGTTTTGGGCTGCTGGGAAGGCTCTGAGAAGGAGGTGGTAATGGGTTTGGCTCCTTCTCTCTGGGGGTGACAAGGATCAGTGTTGGTCAAAATCCTGATACAGTTTTATGGGTCCTCCTGGCCCAGGAAAGATAGATAAATGGCAGTCCTCAAGGTCCTACCAGGAGCTCTTGGTACAGAGAAGAGTGGAGGCCTTGGGAAGAACAATTAGGCTAATAAGTAACTAGATTATGGAAACTGACTTCATCTTTTTATTTATTTATTAGGGTGCAGGGGATTTAATCTAGGGCCTCACACACAATACACATTCATACTATCACTGAGCTACACCTCAGCTTCTTTATTTTTTAAAGTGTAGTAAAGTACAGATAACATAAAATTTCCCATCTTAGCTATGTATAAGTGCACAGTCAAGGGCACTAAACCCATGCACATGTATAGCCAGCACCACTGCTTACCTCCAGAACTTTTCATCTCCCCAACTTGAGCCCTGCCCCTTAGACACTGGCCTTAGACCCCAAAACCTGGCCCCCATCCTCTGTCTCTGTGGATCTAATGCTTCTAGAGACCCCCTATGAATGTAGTTGTCCTTCTGTGTCTGGTTTCCCATTTGGTATGATGTCCTCAAGGTCCACCAGGTTGAAACAAGTGTTTCCTTCTTTTTTCAGGGTCTCCTCTCCACCTCAACCCCTGTCTCATGCTGGGGATGAACCCACGGATGCACACCCTAGGTAAAACTCTTCCTCTGAGTCATCAGGCTGCCACAGATCCAGATTGTATGCCTTTCTCCCCATTGCTACTTTCCCAGGCCTTGCTGCAGAACAGAAGCCCTGCGGCCAAACTTGATCAACAAGCCTCACATCTTCTCTCTTGAAAGCGTTAGGACTTCGGGCTCCAGGACAGGTAGACCTCAGGCAAGCAGGACATGCAGTTCTTTTGCTACTGCTGCAGCCTCCTCCTAAGCTTTGTGATGAGCCTGTAGGTCCAGGTCTCTCCCAGACAAGACAGACTGCGTGCTATGGTTGAGGAGCAAGGAGAGAGGAGGCCTGAGGTCTGTGACCCACAAGACAGCCACAGAAGGAAACATATAGTGTTAGTCAGAGACCTGAGAGGTTACTGAATGGAGGGACATAGAAGGCCAGTGTAGAGAAGGGCTGGTGGGGAGGAGAGGCACAGTACTGAAGCTGTTAGGAGGTAAGGACCAAGGAGGGGCAAGTATGGAACTGAGGGACTGAGCAGCAGGCACCCTGCAAACTATAAGGGCCACTTGCTGTGGTAGGGAATGGTGCAAGGCCTTGCACTGTGCCCTACTAGGCCAAGAGTTCTGGATGCCACTGCGGTCCCTGTGCCAAGAGACTGTTCAGGGTTATGAGCTCCACTGGGATCCTCAGGAGTTTGAACCTTAGGGTTAGGGTTCTGCAATTGTCACCCTGCACCTGAGCCACATATGTCCCCAGTGTCACCCAGGGCAAGTCATGACACAGAGACACCAGAGAGGAGCCAGGGAGCCCCAGTATCCTCAAGGGCAAGAGTCATGTAGAGCAGAGTCCTGAGGTGTGGAGAGCAGGTTCATGATGGGACATTCAGGGCCATGGAACATGAGCTGGGCTCCCCACCTGGCTGAGTACCACCAGGGAGTGCACCATTGACCTGAAAATCTCAGTCCTGCCTGGAGGCACCTTGCCTCCCTCACCTGCCCTATTCCCACCACTGAGGACTCAGGTACCTGGGGGGCCACAGGGAGAGGGAAAGTAGCAGCCTCCAAGGTAGGGAGTTGGTCACTGGCCCTGCAGAGCCACCTGCCAGTGTTGACACCTCTCAGGTCAAGTTATTTCTTCCTCTGCAGGTCCCCATCCCCTCAGTTCCTCCAGTGGAGCTGATGTTCACCTGCCCCAGGCAATGGAATCAGGTGCACATATGCAGAGCTAAGGCTTCTCACTACTGGAGACATTACAAGATTGAAGCAGCTTAACAGGCTCCCTCCTGCTGGAATTAGTATTTTTAGGACACCCTAATAGAGATGGAATACAGTTACCATAAATGCAGTACTCACTGTGACCACAGCTCCTCACAACTTCTCCAGAAAGGAACAGGTGGCATGAAAGCCATTTCTGCCTCTAATCCAGCCCATGGTATCTTATGGAGTGGCCACCAGCACCTGCCCTCTCACCACACACATGTCTCCAAGCGCCCTCGAGATTGTGCATGCACAGTTTATATCTGGATCCTTTCCCACCATCTGGACATCTACACTCCACTTCCCACTCACCACTGAGGGACATCTGTGTTTCTGTGTCTTAGCTGCTGCGAGTGGCACAGCTGTGCTTATCTGCATAGCAGAGCCTGTATGGCATGTGTTTTCAATTCTCTGGGTTATGGACAGCCTAAACGGTGTGAAGTGGCACCATATTGTCCTAAATATCCTTTTTTTCAAGAAGAATTTTTAGAAAAGAATCCTTCAGGAAATACAAAGAGTTGTCATATCCTCTCCCAGTCTCCCATATTATTATCATTTTTCATGTGCCTTGCACATTTGCTAAAACCGATGGCCAATATTAATGCCTTATTGTTAACTGAAGTCCATAGTTTACATTGCGACTCACTCGGTGTAATGCGTTCTATGATTTTGGAGGGAAGAACAACACCACATGTCCCACACACCATACGGAGTGGTGCCATTGTCCTAAAACCCCTCCGTGTACCACCTTCTCATCCCTGCTCCATCTCTTGGAAACCACTGACCGCTTTGCTATTCCTGTGGTTTTCCTTTTTCCAGAATGTCCTGGAGTTGGAATCACATAGTGTATACCCTTTTCAGACTGACTTTTTTTTGTCACTTAGCTTTATGTATGGAAGTTTCCTCCATATCTTTTGTGGCTGGTGAGCTTCTTGCCTTTAGCATTTACTAATATCCCATTGTTTAAGTATACTGCAGTTTATTTGTCCATTCATTTACTGAATGTCATGTTAGCTGCTTCCTAATTTTGGCAACTGTGAATAAAGCTGCTACAAACAATCTTGTACAGGTTTTATTCAGATGTAAGTTTTCAACTCATGGTTGGCTGCTGGGTCATTTGTAAGCTTGTGTTTGGCTTCATAGGGCCACACCACTCTGCATCCCCACCAGCAATGATAGAGGTCCTGCCTGTGCTCCACACCATGGTCAGCTCTTAACATCATTACTGTTGGAAACTTTAGCTGTTCTGATTGGTATATGGTGCCGGTGTTTCATTTTAATGTTCAGTTCTCTACTGAGTGTCTGAGTGTCTTTTCATGTGCTTATTTTCCATCTGCTTATCTCCTTTGGTGAGGTATCTGTTTAGGTGTTTGGTTCATATTTTAATTGGGTCATTTGTTATCTTGTTGTTGCATCCTAAAAGATTTTATTTGGGGGTAACAATCTTTTTTATTAGTTAGTTAGTTAGTTAGTTAGTTAGTTAGTTAGTTATTGTCTTTTTGAGACAGGGTCTCACTATGCAGTTCAGGCTGCTCTTGAGCTCACTTTCTATCCCAGACTGGTCCTAAACCTCAATGATCCTTCCACTTCAGCCTCCCAAGTACTGGGATTACAGACATGTGCCACGACGTCTGGCTCAAATCTTTTTAAGTTAGATACATGTTTTGCAAATATTTTCCACAGCATGTGGCTTCTTTTCAATCTCTTGATGGTATCTTTTTCAGAGCAGAAGTCTTTCACTTTAATAAAGTCCAATTTACCAACTTTTTCTTTCATGCATCATATCTTTTTGGTGTTGCATCTAAAAAATAATCACCATACCCAATGTCACTTAAATTTTCTGTTATGTTATCTTCTAAAATTTTTATTGTTTCATGCTTGCCACTTAGGTCTTTGACTAATCAGAGTTAATTTTGTGATGGGTGTGAGGTGTTTGTGTAGATTTATTTTTCAGTACATGGACATGCACTTGTTCCAGAACCATATGTTGAAAGGACATCTTTTCTCTGTTGTTTTGCTTCTGGTCTTTTGTCAAGGGTGCCTGGTTCTGAACTCTGACCATTGATCTATTGCTAATCCTTTGCCAGCACCACACTGTTCTGGTCACCATAGCTTCACAGTGAGTTTGGGATTAAGAAGTGTCCATCTCCATTAAGACTTTATTCTCTCTTTGATATCATGTTGGCCATTCTAAGTCTTTTGTCTTTTCATACAAACTATAGCATCTATTTTTTTTTTTTAGAATCTAGTTATTCCATATCCAGGAAATGACTTACTGGGATTTTGACTTTGACTGCACTGAATCTATAGATCAATCTGGGAAGAACTGATTTTTAATAATATTGAATTTTCTTATCCATTAACATGGAACACCTCTCATTTATTTAGATCTTTAATTTCTTTAATCAAAGTTATAGTTTATTCATATATATATTACACTTATTTTGTTAGATTTATACCTAAATATTTCACTTTTTTGGTGCTAATATAGATGAAGTTTTCTTCCAATTTCAAATTCCATTTCTTTGTTGCTGGTATATAGGAAAGCAAGTGACTTTGATATCAACCTTATGCCCTATAAGCTTGCTATGGTCATAAATTAGTTAAAAGCTTTTATTCATTGGAATCTTCTACATAGACTATCTTTTTATTTTAACAATAGTAAAATACAACCAAGCAAGACAGAACAAAGCCAATCAAGACAATGCAGCAAAATTGGTACAGAACTTCAGAGCAGGATACTGGGAAAACAATAATAGCTACCATAGTATATCTTGTTATCTTCACAATAGTTGTGCCTTCCATCAGGTATAGCAAAATCAAACCAAAAACAAAACACAATAAAACCAATCAAAACAGAATACTGAATAAAACAAAACAATTAATCAGAACAAAACAAAACAGCAAAAACAGTATTGGACTTCAAAGATAAGATAGAAGGAAATCCCCCATATTTGCTATATTGCATATTGTCATCCTCCAGAGAGGTACTCAGACTGCTGGCCCCAGGCCTGCATAATCAACCAAACAAAATAAGCATTTATTTGATTTGTGTACCTTAGTTGCTTTATGTACCTTAGTTGCTATTAAACTCAGACTGTCCTCGGAACCATCAGGTTGTTAACGGCTGGAGGTGGGGGTGATTATCAACCGGCAGGCCGGTAGGTTTGTACTGCTTACCAGGAAGGCTGGATTGTTGCTTCCTAGCTTTTAGACTATCATTCTGTATGCAAAGAAACAATCTTCTCCTTCCTTCACAATCTACACACCCTTTATTTCCTTTTGTAAGCTGACTTCTAATAGAATATTGAATAAGTGTGGAGAGAGTGTACATCTTTGTCTTGTTTCCAGTATTAAAAGGAAAATTTCTAGCTTCTCATCACCAAGCTTGACATTAGCTGAAAGTGTTTTGTAGACGTTCCTTATCATGTTGTACAAGTTCTACTCTAGAACTTGTACAACATAATTAGATGTTGTACATCTAATTTTTAAAATCATAATTAGATATTGAATTTGTTGTACATCTAATTTTTAAAATCATAATTAGATGTTGAATTTTTTTCCAATGCTTTTCTGCATCTATTTGATTATGATATTCTACATTAATTGATATTTGAATTTAAATTAGTTGTGGATGCCTGTAATAAATCTCACTTGGTCATAAGGTATAATTCGTTCTACATGTGTTGAATTGGACTCACCAATATTTTGTCGAGGATTTTTGTGTCTATGTTTATTATTGGTCTGTGGTTTTGTTGTCTTGTGCTGTCTTTGTCTGGTTTTGGTGAAGGCATTACCAGCTTCAATGAATGAGTTAGGAAGTATTTACTTTGCTTTTATTTTCTGAAAGATATTACAGAGAATTGTTATTGCTTCTTTGCATGTTTAGTAGAATTCACCAATGAAACCACCTCAACCTAATGTTTTTAGTTATTAGAAAGTTATTTGTTGATTTTTTTAATTGTTGATTTTATTTCAATAGTTAATATGGGCCTATCCAACTTAACTGCTTGAGTGAGTTTGGGAAGATTGTCATTCTACGAACTGGCCATTTTATCAAATGTATAGGCAGACACATAGTGCTCCTTTATTATTCTTCTAATATCCATAGTAGTGATGGCCTCATTTACAGTTCTAATATTAGAAATGTGTTTCTTTCTCCCTCTTTTCCTCCCTTTCTTTTCCCTCTATGTTTCTCTCGTCTCTCCCTCCCTACCTGCCTCCCACTCTCTCCTTTCCTCCCTCTCTGTCTTTTTAGTCTGGCTAGAGGTTTATCAATATCATTCTTTTCAAAAACAACTCTGGGTTCTTTCATTTTCTCTACTGATTTTCTTTAAATTTTACTGATTTGGGATCTATTTTTATTATTTATTTTTCCCTGCTTAGTTTGGATTTAATTTATTTTACTGCTTCCTTAAGGTAGAAGTTAAGACTTGATTTTAGAACTTTCTTTTTTTCTAGTATGAATATTGAAATATTATAAATTTTTCCATAAGAACTGCTTATTATGAATCCCACGAATTTTGCTAACTTGTATTTTTGCTTTCATTTATATTTTTTCACTTTTGCTTAATTAAAGTATACTTGTTTAAAGCTAGGTACAGTGATTTATGCTTATAACCACAGCTTCTCAAGAGGTTGGAATAGGATGATTGCAAATTTGAGCCCAGCCCAGGCAACTTTCAACTTAGCAAAATTCTGTCAAAATATAAAAGATAAAAGAGCTAGAGATACAGCTCTGTGTAAATACCCCAGATTCGGTGCCCATCCATATACCCCATCCAAAAATTCCCTTTGAGACTTTCTTTTTGACCCATGTGCTATTTTGGAACTACATTGCTTAATATCCAAATATCTTGAGGATTTCTACTCAGAGAAGTTCCCCTCTGTTTCTCCTGGTTTGTTCAGTGCTTTTCATTGTGAAGAGATTTGAATATTGTAAAATATTTTCTGCTATGGAGCTGATCAAGTGACTTTTGCCCTTTCCAATATTAATTTTGACTGATTTTGGGTTTTGAACTTCTGGGAGAAGCCCCTCTCAGTCTGGGTATAGTGTTTTCCTGTGTGCTAACATGCTCTGTCAGCTAAATGGTTTGTGAGACTCTCCATGGATGTATTCATAAAGGATGTTCCGAGATTTCCTATGATGGGCTTGTGGGTTTGCTAACAGGCCCAGCAATGTTCCCTCCCTTGTATTTCTTGTAGGAGCATGTAAGACTACCCATTCTTGTTGGTGTCTGGTGGAGCTTCCAGGGAAGTCCTCAGGTGCAGAGCTTGTCTTTGCAGGAAGGTTTTTTATTCAGTTTCTTTCCCTGATATAAGTAGGACTAAAGATTTTTGTCTCTTCTTGAGCCAGTTCCAGGAGCCTGTGTCTTTCTCAGCACATCTCCTGTCATTGGTTCTGGATATATGGGTGGGCAGCTGCAGGACATAACTCCTCTTCTTGTCCATTTCTCCAAGGGCAGCAGGTGAAGCTCTGGGTAATTCTGCTGTGGGCACCTGAAATGGCCCAAAACCAGGCCTTCTGGGTAAGAACAACCACAGAGGTGGAGTGGATGACACTAAGGGACCAAGAGAACCCAGGTTCACCTTCTCAGCTGCCATGAGGGCAAAGCATGGGGACAAGGAAGAAATTACAGAGCCATGAAGTTTTGCTAAGTAGTAAAACTCCCACAGAAGAGGTCTGTGAAAATATCATGTTGGACTAGAAGCTCTGTGTAACAGACTTCAGTGGTACCTGGGGAAAGACTCTGCTCAGAAGCTGGCCAAATGGTGACATAAATCCAGAAGCAGCTCAGGGGCTAACTCCACATTCCCCACGCCATTGCTCAGGGGCTGATTCCACACCCCTCACACCCAACTTCCTTTATCTCCCCTTCTTCTCCTCATCACTCCCAGCCAACAGGGTCCCACCTCCACCCCTCATCAAAGCTCCAAGTCTCACTGTGGCTTTGAAACTGGCTCCTGTTACCAGCCTTTCCTGGCCCATTACCAGAGGTGTCAGGAGCTCTTGGGAAGAGTCCACAACCAGGTAGCCTCTCCAGTGCAGTGGTGAGGTTGACCATCCTCTGAGTTTCAAAACCACACACCTCACAGCAGAGAGCCCAGCCCCTGGTACCATGGTCCTTTGTTCCTTCCACAACAGGAAAAGAGCCTTTCAAGGAAGAGGCAATTTCAGTCATGTTGAAGGCTGCTGAGACATGTCTTAGAATGAGAATCAAAGTGGTCTGAGGTACTGGAACATCTTTGATGGCCTGGAAAGTACAGCTTCTGTAAAGCAAGGCAGTGATGGCAGCAGCCACTCAGGGACATAGGGCTGAGACCAGCAAGTGCTCAAGGCATGGCCCACATACCTCTCCCTCATGATAGAAGAGTTGTGCCCACCTCATCGTACAGGCAGAGAAACAGAGGCACAGAGAAGTGAAGCCTTCTGCCCAAAGTTACAAAACTACTGGGCAGCACATCCAGAATCAAATCTAGGTAACATGGCTTTGTGCTTTCTGTTTTAAGTGACAGTGAAAAGAAGACATGGCCATGGTGGAGAACTTCAAGAATTTATAAAGTAAACATTTGTTTAAAAGCAACACATCAGAGCTGGGGATTTAGCTCAGTGGCTTAAGTGCCTGCCTAGCAAGCACAAGGTCGTGAGTTCAATCCCTGGTACCAAAAAAATAAAGGCAACACATCCATGCTTATGTGCCATGTGTGCCTCCACAGGAGTGTGTTGCAATCTCAGATTAGAGCTCGGTTCAGCTAGGAGTCAGCACAGGCCACTGGGATCTTTAGAGGTGGAGCAGTGGCCTTGGAGCTATCCACCAGTGACACCCACCATGCTGCACAGGGCTAGGACTCCCCACCTTAAGCCATTTGATCTTGAGGTTGTAGTTTTGCCTTGCAAGATTCTCCCTGCAAAATTCCAACCTGTCAGAGAAGGTGAGTCCTGGTCCACTTGTCAAGAGGTCAGGGATCTCAATGAGGCAAAGGCCTCAAGCCTGCCATACTCAGTTCATGGCCCCCCAGAACTCTAGGGTGAGAAATGTATTTCCAGTCATAGAGGCCACTCAAAAGGTGCACCACCATCCCCAGAAGTGTGATGGTGCCTACCTGTTCCTCCAGGCCATGTCCCCCTGAGTCTGTGAGATCCTGTGGGCTCCCTGTTCATTGAGACTCCCCAGGCTCTGTGGCCCCTGAAGTCAGAGAGACTGGGGTAGATTAGATAGGAGGGTGCTGAACAAGAGCTACAACTTCGATTGCATGTGCCCTCCTCAAGGGCAGAGGCCTGTTGGTCTTAAATAGTGACAGGGAAAAATGGGACCCTGTGAATCAAGGCTACAAGTGAGACTCCCAGGTCTCTGAGGATTCTCCCCAGGGGAGCATCCAAGCCCAGAGAGACAGAGATGGAACATTGATAAACTGTACCAGCTGGGTGCCAAGGCAACTAGCTTTGCTCACAGGTCCACTTTAAGAGTCTATCGCTGTTGTAACAAGCCACAGAAAATATAGTGACTAAAACAGCAGGTGTCTTCTCTTGTAATTCTGAGGGTTAAGAGTCCAAAGTCAGTTTCACTAGTTGAGCTCCAGTGAGGGCTTGGCCACACTCTGTCCCAGACTCTGGTATCTCAGAGCCTTCTTCTTTAGGTGCCTTGTCTTTTGGTCTCTTCCTTCAGCTTCAACACCCAACACAGCATCTTGTTCTGTGTCGAAACACCCTCCACCTCCATCTGACGGCACTTGTGATGACATGTGGGGCCCAAGTTAGTAACCCAGAATACCACCCCATCTCCAGATCCTAAATTTCATCACATCTACAAAGTCCCTTTTGGTATGTGAGGGAACACTCACAAGTCCCAGGGTTAGGACCTGTTGTCTTTGAAGACCATTATTTAGCCCACCACAAATTTGTTCACACTAGCACAGCATTCTTACGGCCACACAGACATGAGTGTATGCATACTTCACACCTCCATGTAGGCACTGGAACCCCACATTCAGGTGGTCACTTGTGGAGTCACAGCACTCCTTGCATTCAAACCTCTGCCCATCAGCCTCCTCAGGACCATGTGGGATGCTGCAGAGCTTGTTTCCCTATCCTTGCATTCCAGCTCCTGTTCTCCTGTGCCCAGGTGACAGCCTTGCACCTTCCTCCTTTGCTCCCAGAGTTCCTCTGCCTAGAAGCCCCTTCTCACCCCTGATTGTAGAACTGAATCACATGGAGGCCTTAAGCTGAAAGCCAGTTCTGAGCCAGCACTTGTTCCTTGCTGCCCCCCGCCCCACTCTGCAGCCACCTGCTCCTGGCTACACCCTGATAGCACCCCAGAGATGTTAACAGAAGAGTAAAAAACCAAAGGTCACCAAGCAAAGCACTTAAAGTGTGACAGTGTGCTCATGCCACACTGCCTGGGTTTGGGACCCTGTGGACTGTCTTACCAGAAGGCTCAGACCTAGGGAATGGATGAGGTTGACTCAACTCCACCCCAGGACTTGGCCCAGTCATCCTGGGGAAGGGCTGGTTGCCTGTCTCCCACCCTGCCTGTCTCTGAGTGAGTGCCAGACCTACACAGAATCTCCATGGACCAGACCAGTGTTTCCTGCTCCAGGTAAGTGCTGGATCAGGCATGGGCTGGTCTCTGCAGAGGTGTGGGGGTCCTCACCTTGTGCTGATTTCCTGAAGCTTCACACAATCCCCAGGCACACATGAGGTCTGTTCCTCACCAGAGGTTCAGATGCAGCCCCTTAGTGCAAGGACCTTAGTAAACAAAGCACCAGGAAAACCTGCAGGGACACTGAGGTGGGAAATTCAGGGGTGGGGCACTGGCCTGTCTACTGGCTCTTGCTCTCAAAAGGAAAGGGAAAGGGGAGAGCCCAGGTCCTGTAGACAAGGCTTCCTGGACAGGACATCTGATCAAGTGCATGGAAAGGAGGTGTCAGTAAGGAAAGTGCAGCAGGAAGGTTCCCCCACAGGTCAGTGATGGTCTTGGAAGAACTTACTGATCACAAACAGCCCCCGGTGGGAGGCAGACCCGGAGTCTCCGGAGAGGAGGACATAATCTGGGGTTCCCTCCATTGCTTAGATCTCTAGTATGCACTGGTGTGGGGCCCCGGGAGGAGGTAGTGGGGATCCAAGTGTGCACCCCCGTGGGGACCTGATACCCGGGGGGTGGGTTCAGGATCACAGAGGGGGCGTCCTGAAGAACCTGCCTCGCCCACCCACAGCTTGGAGCCCCTCGCAGCCACAGCCCAAGAGCTGCACTGAGGACCTGAGCCAGGACCAGCAGAAGCGCTTCCGCCACAAGCTGCGGGATGCGCAACATCCCATGGGGGCGGATGGAGCACGCGAACGCTGTGGACTTCGCGGGCCAGCTGACCCACTTCTATGGTCCAGAGCCGGCTCTGGACGTGGCCAGTAGGACCCTGAAAAGGGCGGATGTACACGACGTGGTGGCGCGGCCCAGGCAGCAACGGCCGCAATGTGTTGCCAGGGCCCCCACTCTGCTGCCCTCCTGGGAGAAGCCCCCTATCCATAAGGCCTCCCTTCCGCCCACTTTCTAGAAAACCCCCTGGCGCTATATCTGCAAATTTGCGATCCTGGATGCTCCCGAGGGAGCCTCCAGCCCACGGCACATCCCAGCCCACAGACTCCCACAGGTTTCAATGCCGTTTCCCTTGCAAGGCCCCAGCTCCGCGGCGCTGTTCTCTGTGTCGAGTAGGTGGCTCCGGTGCAGCATCGGAGCCCAAGACCCTTAGGGACCTCCACAAGTGAGAAAACCGAGCCCTGAGAAAGGGCGAGTCCCCAGGGCTTAGACCCTACCTCCGCGTCTCCGCCCTGCAGAGTTCCAGAAAAAATACCGCGAGCATGTGCTGAAGCAGCACGCCAAGGTGAAGGAGAGGAACGCGCGCTCGGTGAAGATGAGCCAGCGCTTCACCAAGCTACTCATCGCCCTCGAAAGCGCAGCGCCCAAGGAGCAGATGGTGGAACTGGGACCAGTGGAAGAACCTGAGCCTGGACACGCCTGACACTTGGACACGCACACCTTCACCCGGTTGTTTGGTTGTAGCGCCGAGAGCTGGCGGCCGCTGACGGTGCTGCTGCAGGGCCCGGCGGGCATCGGCAAGACCATGGGGGCCAAGGCCGTGGGGGCCTGTACGACAGGGCAGCCGGCAAGCTATACCCTGACCAGGTGGACTTCGCCTTCCTGCAGTGCCGCGAGCTGCTGGGGCGGCCAGGCGCGTGCAGCCTGTCGGACCTCATCCTGGACGGGTATCTGGACTGTGGTGCCCCCGTGTCGCATATGCAGGCACAGCCACAGCGGTTGTTGTTCATTTTGGACGGCATCAACGAGTTGCCCGCACCAGGGCCTTTGACAGAAGGAAGGGAAGCTGCACTGTAGCCTGTGTGCGACCCGGTGCGCCAAGGTGCACGACTTCTCCGACAAGGACAAGAAGTACTTCTACAAGTTCTTTCGGGAGGAGCGCAGGGCCAAGAGGCCTATCGATTTGTGAAGGAGAACAAGACATTGTTTGCCCTATGCTTCATGCCGGTAATGTGCTGGATCGTGTGCACTTTACTACACCGGCAGTTGGAGCTGGGCCCGGACCTGTCACGCATCTCCACGACCACCACTTCAGTGTACCTGCTCTTTCTCGGCAGCGCGCTGAGCTCCTTGGGCGCGGAGGGTCCCCATGTGCGGGGGCAGCTGCACAAGCTGTGCCACCTGGCCCTAAACAGGGTCCTAGGATGCAAGGCACAGTTCTCCGAAAGGGACCTGGAGTATTTGGAGCTTCAGGGTTCCAGCACTTTCTCATCAAGAAGGAACTGCCAGGTGTGCTGGGGACAGAGGCGATCTACCAGTTCATCGACCAAAGCTTCCAGGAGTTTTTTGTAGCACTGTCCTATCTGTTGGAGGATGAGGGGGCACCCGGGGTCCCAGTGGGTGGCCTGGGGACACTGCTGCACAAAAGCATCAAGGGGCACAGCCACCTCATGCTCACCACGTGTTTTTTCTTTGGGCTGAGTGTGGAGCATGTGCAGAATGTCCAGTACCACTTCGGTTTTGTGGTCCCAGTGCATGTGAAGCAGGATGCCCTGCAATGGGTGCAGGGACAAGGCCATCCCATGGTAGCACCAGAGGGAACAGATGGGACAGAAGGGTTCAAAGACATGGAGGAGCCAGAGGAGGAGAAGAGGAGGAAGAAACCAATTCCCCTCTGGAGCTGCTGTATTGTTTGTATGAGATCCAGGACAATGCCTTTGTATGCCAGGCCCTGTGCAGCCTCCCTAAGCTGACGCTGGAGCATGTGTGCTTCAGCCACATGGATCTGCATGTACTGAGCTACTGCATTCAATGCTGCCCAGCTGGACAGGTGCTGTGGCTGATCAGCTGCAGCCTGGTGGTTGGGCAGGAGAAAAAAAAGAGGAGCCTGGTGAAGTGGCTGAAGGGGTGAGTCTCATGGTCGCACAGGCAACAGTGTGTGCCCGTGCACTGGTGCCCTTAGTTTGGAGCACATGTCCAGACTTGGTGTCTATTCCCCCAAATGGCAGGAGAACCTTAGGACTATGTCTGTCTACCTCTTGCAAGGCAACTTCACAGTGTCCATCTTTCCTAGGGTGTCCTTACTATACCTACCTTCAACTATCCCCAACCAACGCAGACCTAGCATGGCAGCTGCCTCCTCCCCATATACATAAGTTCTGGAATGTACTATGTCCTCTGCCCTGAACCTTGCACCTGTTATTCCCTCCACATACAGCACTCCCTTTGCTGCCCATTTTCAAAGCTTGCCCTGGCTGCTCCCAGATGACTTGGAATCTTGTGGGTTATTCTATATTCCTCAGGCCTGCCTCTTCTATCAGAACTTCAGCCCCTTCAAGACAAGAATTGTACTAGTTTGTTTGAACTTTACTCAGGAGTCATCCCAGGTGCTCACAAGGACATTAGCAAGGACTAGGCCCAGGGCCCTGCAGAAGAGATGGAAGAATACTGGTTTAGCATGAGAGTGACTGGCAGAGGCAGTGCCAAGAGCCCACAGATAAGGAGGAGCTCAGAAGGGATAAAGTGGGCCACACTACCTCTCTCTCCTAGCAGTTCTCAAGCCACCATGAAACAACTCCGGGTCTCCCCACTGCATCTACTCTTTGAGGCCATGACTGACCTGTGTTATGGCCTGAGTAGCTTGACATGAGTGACCACAACCTCTTCCTTCCCTGGATGGGACTCAGAGCAGGATACCCTGTGCAGATACAGTAGGATGACCTGGGGAAGGATGACCTGCTTATACTGTGGAAGAAGAAAATAAAAGAAAAAAAGCAGAATCAACACAACTGCCCTAACCATGGGAATTAGCTGGCCAAAGAAATAATGACCCAATTAAGTGAACCATGCACCTTCTCCAGGGTAAATTTCAGGCCACCAGGGAACAAGCAGTTTGTGTGTTTGGGAGCAAGAAGTGGCTAGGGGGCTCACAGACAGCTCTGGTTGCTTCTTTTTGGGTTTGGTTTTATTTTTGCCTTTATTTGCTACTAAGGCTCAAATCCAGGATCTCATACATTAGATCTGTGTCTTCTTGGCCACAGGATATCCCACTGCAAACTCTCTGACATCTTCCAGACCTCTCTATGCCCCTGAGGGAAGCTCCCACCCTGACGGAACTGGGGCTTCTCCACTGTAAGCTCAGTGAGGCTAGTCTTCGTGTGCTGAGTGAGTGCCTGGCCTGGCCCCAGGGCCAGGTGCAGACACTCAAGAGAGGCCCCCCACCACCACAGGAGGCTGGAGGGACATGATACCAACCCCAGCAGCTCCTGAGATCAGCTCTTTCCCAGGGTGCTATTGCCAAGCCCTCTGGAAGCCTTCCAGTATTTGTGAGCCCTGTTCCAGCAGAGCCCGACCCTTACCACCCTGGACCTCAATGGCTGTCACCTGCCTGGCCCCATGGTGACCTACCTGTATACAGTCCCACAGCACCCAGGATGCAGCCTTCAGACCCTTAGATGAAAGCAGGGGCAAGCAGGCAGGGTGCTAGGACCCAGCCTGTCAACCCCAGGAGGGGTGGTTCCTGGGGCTCCCACAAGCCCTCACAAGAGGCTCTCTCCAGAGATCTCCCAAGTGACCAAGTTCCAACAAGATCTAGGGGCCTGGCCCAGAGAGGTCCCCTTTTGAAGCCCTAGACCACTTGGCTGACCAAATAATACCCATAATACCAAATAATACAGTCTGGGCATCAATCCTACAACCAATTAATCCTCCAAGAGCTGCTCATTTTTGGAAGATCTCTGACTGGTCATTTGTCTCTTTGGCATAGACAAAGGCATCAGCTTTGTCACTGCCCCAGGGCCCCCAGCACTATAAAGCCCAGCCTTTTTCCCTTCATGTAACCAACCTTCTATGTACATGACTGTAGTCTGGCCTCTGTGGAGCTGAATGAGCCATCAGTGCAGGAGCTGAGGGCCATGAAGACAGCAAAGCCCAGCCTGCCATCATCTACCCAGCACTTGATAGCCACCCTGGTCCTCCCAAGGAAGTCATTAGTGCCTTCCCTCTGAACATGGAGTAGGTAGAGGACTTGGAGACCAGAGCCCAGAAGTCCTCCCTGCTCCAAAGGCAGGAGGTGGTCACAGAGAGGTGACCACCCTGGGTGGGAACCTTGATGGCCTCAGTACACTGATAATGAATTCTTTAGTGGATTGTTTTTCATTGGTTTCTGTTATATTGGCCAAGCATCCCAGCACAGGACAGGGCTTTCACCAGTTCACCCATACAGGACCGGGCTCGGTCCTCAGGCACTACTGAGGAAACAGGTTCAGCATCTGGCCTGGCTGCAGAAAGCAGACATCCTGAGAGTGTCAGTCTCCTCTGCCAGGCTCTGCAGGCTCTTTCCATTCTTGGGCCCAGACTGTGTGGAGAGAATCCTGGAGTCACTTCCCAAGCAAAACACCCTCCTTTGTAAATCTACTTTTTCATTCCCAAAACAGAAAAATCCCTGCCCTCCTAAAGCAGCATTCATTCTAGGTAGAAGACAGACAATAAATATGTAGGCAATAGGCAAACACAGAACAGTAAATACAAGTATGACAGAAAATATAGTACTGTACATCTGATACATAAAAACAACACAGTAATTATAGGATACTTTTTTTGTCTTTTTTGAGACAGGATCTCAGTATGCAGTTCAGGCTGGCCTTGAGCTCACTTTGTAGCCCAGGCTGATTTCAAACTCGCAAAGATCCTCCCGCCTCAGCCTCCCGAGTGCTGGGATTACAGGGGTGAAATCACCATGCCAGGCTAAGGATACTTTTTTTTTTTTTAACAGTACTGGGGATTGTACTCAGGGTCTTCACATTGTACTAAGTCCCCAGTCCTTTTTAAATTTAATTTAATTTAATTTAATATTTTATTTTTAATTTTGAAACAGGGATTCACTAAGTCCCTAAAGTGGCTCACATCAGCAAACCTCCTAAGTGCTGGGATTATAGGCAGGTGCCACTATGGTGGGCTCTTTCTTTTCTTTTTTTTTGCTTTATGGAGACTAGGTTTGCCATGTAAAAAACTCTGGCTTCAAACTTATGACCCCTTGCCTCTGCTTACCGGATACAGAGATAGTAATATAGTAAACATATATGATGAACAAGACATCATAACTACATATGTCGTACATAAACACATAAATAATAAAGGCGATGACACGTACCATGGAGGGAAGTGCAGTGCAGTGAGGGGCTGCAGAGTACATGGAGTGTGACAGGTAAGGCCTGGATTAAAGTTTGGAAAGCACTCCACACACCCAAGTGAAAAGGGAGCTGGGAAGTGAGCTTGGAATGACCAGAGAAGAGGGCAGGAAACAAGGCAGGCCCTAGTGAGCATGCTGAGGCAGCCTTGCTGCAGTCCTCTGAGCCCCCAGCAACTATTTTACTTGGCCTCCATGCTGGACGTCGAAGTAGGGAACCTGACAAACCAACCAGGGACAGCCCTAAATGTAGATCTGGCTAGGCAATGCCTACCCCAGAGGTGCCCAGGAGCTTCACGTGGATAGGAGTGGAGACCTGCTGGGACCAGAAGTGGAGGTGGAGGCGGAGGAGGAGCGAGCCGAAAGGGATCCCCAAGCAAAGGGAAGGTCACATCTCTAACAGAACTGGACAGTGTTCCCTCTGGCGGAAGGGACACAGTACAAAAGTAGGATTGGGGAAGGCAAATTGTCACGCACCAAATCCAGCTATGAAGACATGCATGGCTGAAAGCTGGATTTCTCGTCGCTAGGGCCTGGTATGTCCTACCAGGCTCAGTGCCACCTACAATGCCTCAAGATGCGGATGTGGGGTCATCCAGCGCAGGGCGCCCGCCGGTGAGCCACACCCCGCGCCAACGCCCCGCGTCACGCCACGGTCACAGTTGCGAGGCGCTCGAGTTGGCGCCCACTTGTTTGCACAGAGCGACACCAGAGGGCGTCCGGCGACCTAGCAAAGCTGCGATAAATCCCGGAGGCCTCCCGGGCGATCACGATCGCCCCCGTGCTTCCTGCTTTGACCTCGGCGCTCCCCTACCGACCGCTGAACGCGAGTCCGCGTGCGCTCACGGCTTCAGCGAGCGGGCCGAGGAGACGGCTCGCTTGGGTGGGTTCTTTCTCAGGGTCGCAGGTCACAAGGGTGGAGACTCGCTTGAGATCCTGAAACCGCATCTGGCTGGAGACCGTGCTCACGGCATTTTCCGGCGGTCCATAGGTGGCGCGCTGGGGACCCTCGCCACTGTCTGCGAGGTCAGCCAGGCTCTATGGAGACTGGCAGGCTGCAGTCTGAAGAGAGGAACCCTGCAGTCACTGCACAGCCTGCCCGCCAGAGACCGTCTATGGAGGACGCCCAGCCGGACCCCACCCTGTTCGTTGCTCACTCTCTGCCCAGGGACCCCCGGCTCTTGGCCACGGTAACCAACGCGTACCTGGGAACACGTGTGTACCATGACACGCTGCATGTGAGCGGAGTGTACAACGGGGCCAGGGGCAGCACACACCGGGCGGTCCTACCCAGCCCCCTCAACGTGCGTCTGGAAGCCCCCTCAGGGACAAGAGACCAGCTCATTGAGACCTTTGCGCTGGACACCAACACAGGTAGCAAGGCGTGGCCTGGCTTCTCTTCAAGCAGAGGGGACCCCACAGCCTCCCGGGATGTGGCCTCTGTGAGTGCCCTTCCCTCTCTCTCTTGAGCCTCCCTGGTCCTTTGTAGACATTACAAAAATTCTGGGAGGCTGTGCCCACTTCACTGTGGGGAGAGGTGCCCAGAGGTCCAAGGGACCTATTCCCTAATCCAGGGAGGCACAATAGTGTTGCACCCTTCTTCTGGTTCCCTCTGTCCTTCCTTCCTGCCCAGGTTGACTTGGTTCCCCCCACCCCACCCCCCCAGGCTCCTTCCTGCACACCCTAAAGGGCCCCAGCTTCCAGGCCTACCAACGCATCTATGCGCACCGCACACTTCCCCACGTACTGGCCTTCAGGGTGTGCATTGCACGTGTGGCTGCAGGGACTGGGCCCATCAGGGTGCTGCTGTGGTCAGTTTTCTCCCCAGAAAGCCCAGACCTGGACCTGCACTTGGACCCTGACTTCCAGGGATTCAGGTGAGCAGGAACCCAGATCCCTATCAGGTGGCCCTAGGAGGAAGCCATCACTGAGGCACAGTTGCACCTTCGCAGGTACCTGTATGGCCATACGCTCATCCCAGAGCAGCCAGGGGACCCCCAGAAGGAGGTACACATGCTGTGGACACCAGTGCCCCCAGCTCTGACCCTTGGTGAAGGCGAAGAAACCAGGATTTGGGACTTCCTGACTGTGGTGGGTGGCAGCCAGATGGAAGCCCAGGCCTGCCTCACTGAGGCCCTAGAGCTGCAGGCCAGGGATTCTCTGTATACCACCCATGAGCAGGCTTGGGCCCAGTTCTGGGCAGGCTGCAGTCTGGATGTGACAGGGCCCCTGGCTCTGCGCCAGGCTCTCCGTAGTTCCCTTTACTACCTGTTCAGTGCCCTGCCCCATCCTGGGACCTCAGGACCTATCTGCCATGGCCTCAGCCCTGGAGGCCTCTCTAACGGAAGTCAAGGAGAGTGCTACTGGGGCCATGTCTTCTGGGATCAGGTATGCATGGCCAGCACCACGGGCTGTAAGGGATTAGCCTGTGCCTCCCTAGGACCCAGGCAGTGGTTGGGGCAACATAGGTGCTGGGAAGATGGAGAGGCTGCCTGGAGGAGGTGGTATCTGCCTGAAGGACGTGCAGGTGATGCAGGAGCCTAGTGGACAAGAGTGACCAAGAGGTGCCCAGGGGTCACCTGGTGGGTGAAAGAGAACTCTCCGTGCAAGTTGGGGAGCAGTATGGGTCTGGAGCTTTCTTTGGGTTAAGGAAGCCAAGGGAACTTTAATCTTAGAGCAACAAAGACTTTTGCTACTAAATGGAGCTAAGTAAGGGGTGAGGCATGGGGGCCAGAAAAGCTAAGTGAAAAAGGGAGGGGACTTGGGGGCCACTAGGTATTAAGGGTAATTGCTGCAGGGGAAAGTTGGATGGGGATCCCATCCAGCTCCAGAATGGGGACATTCTCACAGGATCTCTGGATGTTCCCAAATATCCTGATGTTTCACCCAGAGGCTGCCAGAGCCCTCCTGGAATACCGTGTCCGAACATTGGGTGGGGCTCGGGAGAACGCCCTGGCCCTGAGCTACAAGGTAAGAGGCCCAGACACTGGGGGAGGGGGAGGGCACCCAGGGTCAGCACACCCTGAGAACAAGGCAGGGGTCACCAAAGCCCCCACTTCTCACTCCACCTTGCATAGGAGATCAGGCCCCCTGGGTTAGAGTTAAGGGCATTGGCCCATCCTCCTCCCATCCCTCACATTTATCCTGCAGGGAGCTAAATTTGCCTGGGAGAGTGCAGGCTCTGGCCTGGAGGTCTGCCCTGAGGACATCTATGGGGCCCAGGAAGTCCACATCAATGGGGCAGTGGTACTGGCTTTCCAGCTGTACTATAATGCCACCAAGGTGAGGGCTTGCCAGGTGTGATCCCTACCCACAATTCCCTGTTTGGGGCCAGTTCTGGGATGCTATCTTAAGGAGCATTCAAGAACCAGGGTGAGCACTGGGCCTGCACAGCAATACTCCATGCCTTGGCCTCAGTACCACCTCCTGCTCCCCAGGACCTGCAACTCTTCAGAGAAGCTGGTGGCTGGGATGTGGTCAGTGCCGTGGCTGAGTTTTGGTGTAGCCGTGTAGAGTGGAATGCCGGTGAGAAGAAGTTCCACCTGAGAGGTATGGGTCTGGGCAAGCAGGTGGGAAAACATTATGGTAGATGGGGACTGCTGCATGATGTGCCACGGTGGATTCATGTGCCCAGGAGTTATACCCCCTGACGAGTACCATGCAGGAGTCAATAACTCCGTCTACACCAATGTTCTGGTCCAGAACAGGTCAGACTCCAACCCCTGGGTCTGCCCCTGCCCACCCTGAGCAGCCCTGGCCCAACCAGCAGTGCTGGGGTTGTAGCCTGTGTCTTCCTCCAGCCTACACTTTGCTGCTGCCCTGGCACACGACCTGGGTGAGCCTATCCCTGACCAGTGGCTGGTGGTGGCTGAAAAGATCAAGGTGCCCTTTGACCCTGAGTGGAACTTCCACCCTGAGTTTGATGGCTATGAGCCTGGTAAGTAGTGCCTCCATCATTTCCCTACCCTTCATGCTGTGTCCAACCAAGCATGCCCCCATCAGCAGCCCACTCTCTAGGAGAGGAGGTGAAGCAGGCTGATGTTGTGCTCCTGGGATACCCTGTCCCCTTCCACTTGAGTCCTGATGTCCGAAGAAGAAACCTGGAGATTTATGAGGCTGTGACATCCCCTCAGGGCCCTGCCATGACATGGGTGAGAACCTGAGGGGTAGTGCTGCCCATGTCCTTCTTCCTCAAGCCATGGGTCTTAGCCTCATGCCTTCTGAACTCTGACCCCAGAGCATGTTTGCTGTGGGATGGATGGAGCTGAAGGACCCATCGCGGGCACAGGGCCTTCTAGACAGAAACATCATCAATGCCACCAAGCCCTTCAAGGTCAGCCTGGTTTGAACCCTTGACCCACAAGCTGACCTCACCTGCCTCCACTCGGGCCCATGTGGTCTCAGCCTGGAGTTCCTCTTGACCTTAGGAAGGTAGCCACAGAGGCCAGTGTGCCTGGCCTGTCACAGTTGTCCTCCTGCAGGTGTGGACGGAGAATGCAGATGGGTCTGGCGCCGTGAACTTCCTGACAGGCATGGGAGGCTTCCTGCAGGCAGTGCTGTTTGGATGTACAGGCTTCAGGTGAACATAGGAATGTGTGTGGGTGGCAAAGAGGGTTCTCACCTCCTCACACAGCTCTCTCCACAGGATCACCTATGGAGGTGTGACCTTTGACCCTCTTTGCCTGACGGACATCTCCAGAGTGTGTGTGTCTGGCATCTTTTACCAGGGGAACAGGCTCAACTTTACTTTCTGCAAGGACTCAGTGACAATTGAGGTCACAGCCCAGGCATGGCCCAGGGCTCCTCAGTTGGAGGTTGAGCTGTGGCCTTCAGGAGCTCAGTTCCCCCTGCTGCTGGGTAGGTAGAGTCTGGGGTGATACAGCCCCAAGGTGCCCCACATGTGCCCTCACCCCACAGAGCCCCTCTCTCTGCAGGGAACAAGGTCTCATTTCCTTGCTCAGCTGGCCGGATACAAAGTTCATCCCCATAGCTGCCCTGAAGCTCCAGCCCTGAGTCTTCTGGAAGAGTGTTTTGAAGACTTTGGATCCTGCCCCAGCCCCACAGTCTCACCTGGAGCTCAACCCCCAAAAAACCAGGATGCCTGCCTCAAAGACATCCTAGGTCTCTCCAGAAACCACTCCTGTGTGCCCCCATGCCAATCCTTCCCCCAGCCTGAGCTCCTCCGGACCTGGAGGCACATACCTAGTCTGTTTGCCCTTGTACTGACTGTGACATCCCCATGCCTACCTGTGGTCCCTGATCTCTAGACACTTCTGGTCACATGAGTGGCAGGGTGTGAGCCTAGGGAAAGGGGCATAGCCAACTGCAGAATCACCAAATCACTGGGTGTCAGGCCCTGGTGTGGGGGAATTGGATAAAAAGTGAATGGTTAAACTGTGGGGCAAAGCCATATGGGATCTGTGAAAAGTGAATGGTTAAACAAGCTTAGATTAGTGAAGCATGTGGTATCTGGCTGTTGTCCTTCCCTTTTCCCCAAGAAAAACTACTTAGTCTTGAGACAGCTCCTTGCCCAAACTCTTTTTCTTCTGCTTTTTTTTTTTTTCCCCCACTTACACTGGTCAGAGGGTTCTTGGCTTTGGAGCTTCTCCTGGGAGTCTCCCTAATACTGGGGGCTTTTAGAGATTGAATTAATTTGAGTAATCATTCATCCTCTATGCCACCATGGTCACACATTGCAACACCCTGGTCTCCCTACTCTTTGACTCCTCTTGATTCTAGGGTTCACCAGGTCCTGGCACAGTGGGATTGCCTGGACAGCCCATCCTCTCTCACTTGCCAGTTAGAAGGAAAGGGGCACTGGCACCAGAGGGTAGGGCAAGTAGACAGCACAACAAGAGTCGCAAGCTCCCTACTGGCCACCAGAAGGATAAGAGCCAAACGCACATGGGTTCAAAGGTACAGCCAGGGCTCTGCCTGTCCTCTGCTCTTAGGCCATCAGACCCTAGATGGCTCATCCTAGATGTCTTCCAAGAGCAACAAGGTGATGTGCCATTTAGGACTGATACCTGGAAAGGCCTGGTGCTCTGCACCAAGCCAGATTGAGGAATTAAAGTTGATGTTGACACAGCATCCTCCACAAGGGACAGGTTGCTGCCTTCCTCCAAAAGTAGCATCATATGAAGGATGGATTTTCTCTTCACCTGGGGTCAGGGACCAAAGTGAGTGTCTGCTGTCCCACTTCTTTATTCTGCATTGTCACATCCCAGTTCTTTTCGCTCAATGGACACCAGGCAGAGACCTCCACACACATAGAGGAGGGGACCCTAGGCTAGGGGGAGCTCTGGAGCTGGGAGCTCAGCATATGCATCTCCCTGACTGCTCAGCTACTCAGGCTGGGACACTGGCCTCAGCCAGCTGCCCTTGCACTCTTGAGTTCTTAAGACCACTACAGTGGCAATGTATGGGATATTAGAGGGCAGAGACTCATGGATGCTGCTCATCTCCTGGCCACAGGAAGCATGGGAGGCATGCTTGCTGGGCCCCCAGCCACAAGGACAAGACTATAGCTTGAGCCCCAAGGGACTGCCATGTGCTGTCACTCATCTGCAGTGCCCTGGTGATCACTGTCACTGTGGGGAAGATGGTGCCATCTGCTGCAAGCCTGGGCAAGGGCTGTCCTGGCAGGAAAGGGCGTTCATCTTGAAGGTCCAACAGTAGGCTTACCCACAGGTGTCAGAATGTAACCTGGTGCTTGCTGCATCTATGAGTCACCTCTGTGTACCACCCCAGGATATGTGTGCTAGCATGGCTAATCAAGGTCCATCAGCCTTCCCAGGAGACTAAGCCTGGGCAGGGGGTGCTGCACCAACAGCTAGACTGTTGGCTTTGTCCTCGGCACCTATCCTTGTACCACTGTACATGGGAGCAAGTAGAAGACCTCTTCCCTGGAGACTGACCCCTGCATCCATCCTCTTTGTCCAGCACAGGTTGGCCCCTTCTTAAAACAAACCCAGGGAGCACACTGTCCTCATTTTGGCCCAAGCACAGGTCACCCATTGCCTGTATCCTTGTTTGGCAGTGGCATCTCTCTGTCTGCAGCCCAGCCCCAGCCTACCCTGCCTTTGAGGGGGTAAGGGTTCAGTGAGGCTCCAGTTCCAGGTTTGTCACCAAGTGGAAGCTGTGTGGAGTTAACCCTTCCTCCAGCCCTGGAAGAACTGCAAGCCAAAGGACCCCCCCACCCCGAGAAAAGGGACTTGAGTGAGACTTAGAATCCCAGAGCACCTTTCAGTAAGACCCCTGGGATGAGCTCACCCTGCCACTGAGCCACAGGGAAGTTGGGGCTTCATCTCAACCACACAGGGCTGTGTTTGACAACCTTCATGATGGATCCTGCAGTTGGGGGGTGGGGAGTTATGTGGTGAATCAAGCAGGGGATAGCACCCAGCATTGGGGCTTAGCAGATATCTTCCACTCTGTCCTCCCTTTCGCCTCTAGAGTGTTGGGGAGGGGGTTTGCATGTGGGCATGAAGTCTGTGTGACCACATGTTGGGGAATCCAGTACCTGCCCCACCTGGGAAACAGGCCATCTACCTCTCCCACTTCCCTTGCCGACCTTAGGGGAGGAAGAGCCTTGCAACATAGAGATACCATTATAGGGCACCTGGTACATAGAGAAAGAGGGCCAGTGAGGCAGCAGCACACACAGAGGGAGTGGGCCTCATGAATGCAGGACACACCCAGACATATTCTGGAACACACGCCACCAAACCACAGGGCAACAGAGATCAAAGGCCTAAATTCCCAAACTTTGTCCTAAAATACTCTGGCACCACCACCCCAGAAGCCACAGGCTGCCCTAAGTGCAGGGGACAATTGGGTGGATAAAACCTAGCAAGTAGAACTCGGTCCAGGAGGTTGAGCTGTGTGGTCCCTGCAGCAGCTCCCATGCACACAGTAAGAAAGCCCCAACTCTCTGGTATCTGGTACTTTTAATTGGGAACAAAAAATGAGCCCAGAGAGTGAGGGAGTGGGGATCCTAACAGCTGATCTGAGATCCCTGGGGTCCGAATGGCCAGCTTCAGATGACCAAGTTGGGCCAGGGGTGCCTCCAGGGTCAAGTCAGCCAGGGTTTGGGGCCAGCTCCATGGGGCCAGGGTTCTGGGGCAGGGTGCTCTGGTCAGGACAGGGACTCAGTCATAGTCTGCATCATCAAACTTGGTGCTGAAGAATGCCGCAGACTCCTTAGCCAGCCGGGACAGGTGCAGGGCTCCAGTCACCACCAGTCCCAGGAGCAGTAGCGGGGGAACGAGTGTCCACATGGCAGCCAGGATATTGTAGCACTTGGCTCTGGAGCCGTAGCGCCGAGCTGCCTCCAGGTCCCCAGCCACCTTCTGGTCTCGGGCCTGTGAGACAGCCACAGGGCCAGTCACTATAAGTCCAGGGGACCTGGGACAGGACCTGTCCACCTGGATGAGAACTTGAGTGAAGAGGTATGGTCCAGGGGGCACTACCTGATCAGAGCCTCTTCCCTCCTCCCTCACAAACTGACACAGGACTGGGGCTCAATGAGGTCATAGGGCCCAGTCCATTAGAAACTGCAAAGGTATGTGGCTTGGGAACATCAGCTGCAGGCCTATGGCCATCAGACCAGCTCTTCCCTCACACCTTCCTATGTACAAGGAGGACTCAGACGGGAGCCAAGGGGGCTTGGGTCACAGTGGCTGAAGCATGTGGAACCCCAAAGTGGACTCCACCCTCCTGGGAGAAGGAAATCCTCACAAAAGCAAACACTCCTTTTGTGATGGCAACCCATCACAAATGGGAAGGCCTCTCACATTGGCCCCCATGCTAATGAACCCCTTTCAGGAACACCATTCACAAGATTCTGCCCATGGAGCCCCACCACCACCCTTCCTGAAGCCCCCCTCCCTACTCCTGGAGTCCTTTCCCTCACCCCAGATGGAGCCTCCTTCCCCATCTTCCATGGAGGCCCACTTGTGCCCACAGCCCACCTTGACAGAATGCACCAGTGCCAGGAAGCCGAGGCAGCACAGGTTCAGGTAGATTGTGCTGAAGATGGACCAAATCAGGTGGTCATGGGGTGGAGGGCTTGGTGCTCCCAGCACAAGGGCTATAGGGGCAGCACCATCAGCTTTGCTTGGTGTCGGGGCCTGGGGGTCCTCACGGGGGAATGACGTATCCATGGGTTCCAGTGCCGTCTTGCTCACTCAGACTGTTTCCAGGGTGGGTGCCCGGCTTGCTTATAGACCCACGCCTGCCCTGCTGGCCAGCTCCACCCACTAAATGGATCCCAAATTACAGCCTGGGTCTGTAGAGCAGGGCAGCCAGCCTGGTGCCTGCATCCCCTCCCCACCAGGAAGACCCCACCCAAGGCCCCTGGGAGACAAAACTGGCTCCAGGGAGACCCACAGAAGCTGTTCAGGGCTAGGGCCAAAAAAGACCTCCTTCACCCTGGGTGCAGCCAGAGCCTCCAAGGTCTTGTGTGCCCAGAAGTAAGAACTCAGGTTCTGGCAGTGCCATCTGTAGCCAGTGGCACAGCAAGGTGGGAAAGTGTAGACCCTGTTAGAGCTGCTAAACAGAAGCCAAGCAGCCCCAGGGACTGCCACACCTAGCAGGACTGGCAGGGCCACAGTGAGCTTCCCATCCATAGGGTTCTCTGCCCAACCCCCACCTCTCAGTAGAGTAGGTCCTCCTCCACCCTGAACTGTTTGTGGATGGTGATCCTGCTGAGGGCTAGGGTTCATCCAACTGTCCTCACAAGATGCCTCTGTGTGCCAGTGACATACCTATGTCCCAGTGTAGATATCTGAACCAGGCTTCCCAGTCCAATGGCCTGTCCAGGGGAGTAACCCAGCCCAACTCTTCTGAGAACCTCAGACCCCCACTGTTATCCTGCCCTGCCCAACCTTTGACAGAGCCCACACTTTGGCTTTGCCAGCTCCTTGGATGCCCAGCCAAATTGTGGGGTTCCATCCTCCAGCAGTCCAGGACATGGGAAGTTTTTCCATTGCCATTTGGAACTTCTGAGACCAAACACCCTCCTCCTCCTGGAGCTCCATCCTTCACTGCAACAGAGTCATTGCTCCGCAGCCAGTAAGCTCCTGTTCAAGTGATTCCTGTGCCCTACAGTGACCCCAAACCTGCCTTTTCCCAGAGAAAGCCAGTCTTAGCAGTACTGCTACCCATGCAGCTCTTAGGTCCTTGGGGACCACAAGAACCACAAGCAGATGAGTGTTCTGTTGAAGCTGGAGGAGCTGTTTAAAGAACTCTGTGGAAGACCTTTTCATTCTTGAACTCTTTTCATTTTAAGCACATTCCAAGGATTTTCCACAATTTAATCCTGTACAGTCCATTAATCCCTAACAGTAGACAGTTATCAGTGTAGCTGGAAACTTAAAAGACATTACTGAGTTAAGTGTCTTTTATGACTAACACATTACTATAACACTTTCGTATAACTCTAGTAATTGTACTTTCTGCAGGATGTTCAAGACCAAGTTAAGGTGAGACCTGTATTAATTACAATCAGTTTTTTTATCTGTCAAGATCAGTTAAGTCTCCTAAGGAAATGCCTTGGAACCATGCACAGCATCTCTCAATACTTCTGTCAGTGCCAGCCATATGGATGAGTCACAGCCATTGCTTGACCACATTGCTTTCTGTGAAAGCTTGGGAGACCTTTTCTCCTGATGACTCTCCTGAGGCACACTATACACCAACGATCATTTTCCTCTGTGGTATCACAATCTTCTTGATCAGAAAATCAGGAACTCACTGAGTATGAGATTCTCTAATGTGCTGGGTTCTCGTTGACCTCAGAGGTCTAGGGCCCAAATATTGACGGTCCTCTTAGCCCAGCTAGTTCTCTATTTTTGGCCTCTAAACCTCAGTTTGTTGAACATCCAGAAGAAAAGATTGATAACAGTACAGTGTAGTAGAGGCAGTAAGCTTGACATTATTATCTTATCCAAATATCAATCACCTTAGAACATAGAACCATTATTTTTTAAGAACCATGGATGGTTTAATATTTCAATACCTGTGGAATGTTAACAGTTACATATTTTACACAGAAAACTAGAAATTAAACAATATACAACATTATAGCATGACAATCATGATAACATTTTGTAACACACCCAAATTTCCATTTTGGCATAAAATTCCCCTTTTAATTAATCATCCCTATCTAATACTTAAGAAGATTCTACCTAACTTGTTGACCTTAGTGGGATGTACATCTCATAAGTTTTTGTTAAGGGCAAGGTCTGAATCTGAAACAAAATTCTGTCACCATAAACAATCCTTGTTTTACATTTTGGAAGCTCTGTATATCTAGAAGCATGAATACATCAAGAAACCCTGAGGTTAATGACAATAATTTGTCATAGCCACATGAAAACCTTGGTATCAGCATCTTTAAATCAACAACCTTTTAGTCTAGAAAATATAATCTTTTGACAGTGACCAATGTGAACATATTACAATAATATATATTTCTAAAACTTTAGGGTGTCTCCCATAAGGCCATACAGATCAATGGAGCTTCCCATTAATGAACAAGAACTGGTTAATGTTACCAGGCAGCTGTTTTCTTATACATCAATTGGAGTCCTGTTCAATAATCTCCTCCTACTCCAAGGGATTTCTTTTTTAATTATCTTAATAATAATTTTGATGACTTATGAAAAACTCAATCATAACATTTAACCCATTAATTTTTAAACTATGAGAGGTTCTCAAGTCAATAATCAACAACAATATGCTTTACATTTACACAACCATTTTTGACCAGCTGGCAACCCAGGTGGAAGCATATTTTTAATCTATGACCCAACTGAAACTTTCATTAAATGATCCAAAAATGCAAAAGAAAGAAAAGAGAAAAATTGTTAAACTCAAATAAAAAAGAACAGCTTTTCACAAAATGGACAAATGGCAAACATGAACAGACAATCTCTACAGATTAGAACAGACATAGAAACAAGCACATGACTTGTTTGTGTACACTAGAGCTCTCTAAGTTTCAGGGGGGCTATTCTTATATACTTGTACCATGCCTGTTTGCTGAACTAGCTCACTTCTTATGCCCTGTGTTCTCAGACTGGAACATCTGTTCACCTACAGCACCCCATGCCCTCAGGGTGTTTCTTAGGCACTCCATGCTCTTGGAAACTCTTGTATGGGTGCCTGTGCTTTTGGCTTTTCATGTGTGAAGGATCACTAGCTCAGCAACTCCCAACAATGGCTTAGCAGACTGGACAAATGGACAAACAGATACACAAGCAGACTGACAAACATCTCACAAAATCAGAGTATATACAAATATATTTTAGCCAAATTGCATTATAATAATCTTTTTAAAGTTATAAAATGTGTAACTATGAATAGACTAGTGAAAATTTGTTGTAGGTCAATATCAGAAATATCTTGTAAAAGAATTTGGAAAGGACAAAAATCTTATCTATAATTAACATATTTTTGTCATAGGACTATGCATACACTCCTATCACCTATTTAGACCTTTGGTTTTATTTTTGGTTACCATCCCTTGGGCATTCTGGGTCAATTGCTTCAATTGGCTCTAGGTCTGGTCTAGCCCCATCTTTGTCTATCAGCTGTAGAGTGGTCACTGAGACATCACAGTCATAGAACTAAGCATCTGCTTCTTGAGAGATGGAATCAATCCCTTTCTGTGTCTGACTCCATGAGATAGCTGAACAGCATGGTCTGGCACCCAGATAGGCTTTCGACATTCTCTGGAAAGACATAAGCATGTCCTTGACCCAATATTAGCACTGGATTGAGTGCTTTCATTGTCTAGTATGAAGACTTTCCAAAGGACCCTAGCTTCTTTCTTTTACCTGATCAAATTGCCTTGCTGCTGTAGTTACATCCTTAGTAGGATTTAAAACTTTAACAGTACATACTGCCAAGTGAAGTCTATTAGGTATAAAAATCATAGGTAAAATTTCCCTTTTTGTTTTTGTAATTAAATTTTGAGCAAATTTAACAATTTAGCCTATATTATGTATGGGAAGCATTGTTTAACAATTTGTTGGGCCTGTTTTCATAAGGCAGAAGTATTTTGATGGGAGGTAGCATGAGAAACAGAAACCTATTGAACAGTGCCTGAGGGAGTAACAATTCATGGCAGTGGCAGACAGCAAAAGTAGCAAGAGTAAAGGAGGGGAAGCGTAGGCCTGCCTTTTTTCTCCCTACCTTTTAAGCAGGCTATCCCCCAGGGCGGTGCAGCATTCACACCAACTCTGTGCCCTGTTCTTGCACAGTATAAGGATGTTTATAAAGTGAAAACCCCAACCCCCTCACCAAGTCATTCAGTCAAGATTCTAAACTTCAGGTTGACACAGTGTATCAACCATTCCCATCCACCACTGTCAACCTGGTAACAAGACACATTGCTTTAAACCAATTTCTAGCTAAAAAACATGCTTATTTTTATCATTTTACTACTTGAACATTTTAACAGATTATCAATCCTGAAGAACCAATATTAAGTCTATCAACATTATGTTACATTAGAATCATAACATTTCACCACTGCAGCTGAAACAAGCAACATTGTTTCTTCACCTCCTTTGTCTGGGCCAGTGGTGGAGCTCTTCTTTCCTTCCCCTGCCTAGGTGCTTGAGAGAAATTGTGAGAGAAGTAGGAAGCCACAGTTCCTCTCTGTTATATAATCCTTCAAAAGTCTGCACAGGCCCTGATAGATTTGTATTTTTTTTCCTTCTATCCTTGCCCTAAGCTGTTTTCCCATTTCCTCCCAAGTATGTAAATTTATAATTCCTTCTTCAGAAACAAACTCAAGAAATTTAACAAGCTGTGTAGTGTCAGTGTATTGAAAACTAAAATTTAATATAAGAAAGCAAAGAAGACCTAAATAAATGTAGAGTTGCACTGATCATGAATTTGAAGCAAGTACCCCAAAAGTGAGCAATTTTGAAAAACACTTTGAGAATTTACACTACTAGATATTAAGACTTACTACAAAGCCATAGTAAAACAGTGATATGCTTGACCCAGCCTATTACCAGCTCATGAAAGCTGAATATTCCACTTTTAGAAGTTTTAAATGTTGGTTGTTGTATTGGTTATATCAAATTATCTTTTATGAGAGTATTTTGTAAATAAGAATCAGCAAACCACAAACCAGGACCATGTTCTCCCTCAGCCACGAGAAGTTTGTCAGGCTGAGCAGGGCCAAGCCATCTCAGGGAAGCTGTCTGAGCTGTAGCACTCCTACTTTTTGGCAGGGCTATGATAGGCCCTGCTGGAAGTTTTTCTGGAACAGATAGTCCTTCCACATCAATTTTAAATTTACAAGTGGCCCAATGATATCATCATCTATACTTTGGACAGATAGTTGAAAGTTTTGTTGACAAGACAGGTGGTGGCTGTAGGGTGGTGGCACCCTACAGGTACAACAGAGCAACTTGTGACAACATGTTCCTTACCCCTCACAATGAAAGCAAGTAGCTTTATTCTTTTCCTTTCCTTTAGGCTGTGGATTGATGAACTGAGTGATTATAATTTGTCCTTGATTATTGGGGATTCGAAGTTCAGTAAACAAGTAGAAATGTTGAAAACCATCCATGTATTCCCCTGCCTGTCTGACTTTTTTTAGTGCCAATTGCAAGAGAGACAGTAAAAAGAGCTCTACTCCCTTGGATGAAGAAGTTCCAACCTATGATGCAGCAAAATTTGTCTGAGCTGAAAAGGTGGGAATAGATGCTTGTGGCTCAATTAAAAATATTGGGTGTGGTAAAATACAATTCACAGCAAAGCTCTCCTCTTATGGGGAAGAGTTATCCCCCATCTCTCCTTCCTTATCTAATTGAGCAAGGTTATATAGCTTAAACTTGATTGAGTTTCTGTTACTCTGCCATCTCATGCCTACTCAGGACTTAATTTTAAAGTATTGCTCTGAGCCAGTTCCCTTGTAGCTTTCTCAACAAGCTTATAATCATTAAGATACTTCCTAATCAAAATCCACCAAAGAAATGTAAATACTGGAATCAAGCATACAACAAACAGTTCCATGTACATTTGTGATTCTTTAGAATTTGTTTGTCCCGTAATTATACCACTAATGAAATAAATACACCTCTTCCCCCCCAGCAAGGGATTTCTCACAAGTATGTTTATAATTGTGGCTCTAGAGAATGTTTTATTTCAATGCCCCAATCTTTATACCTGATGAAGCCAGTATCAACACATTCCAATGATGACTATTGGCCTGTACCAATGCACTTCTCCCCCTAGTTGCAAACAAATAAGTGTCCCCTCACTGTCTATCTCTTACCCCACCCATGTTCCTGCAATTCTGGCAGCTCTTGAGGTTCCTAGGGTGAAGGACCTTGAGAGGATGAGAAAATAAAGAGATAAAGCTGGGATCAGGTGGACTCCTTACTCTCCTGATGAGAGGAAAGGAACTGCTCAACTACTGTAGCACCTTTGTTGATACATTCCCGAGAATTTCAATTTCTGCCTAGCAACTTCTTTGCCTGGCTGGCCTGGGCCCCTTGCCTTCTTGGAGCTGGAACAGCCTGTTTCTTGTTTAGGTGGCTTGTTTTGGTTTTCTGTGTTTTCAGGGCTGGCCTTGCTTTAACTCTGCACATGTTATCATTTTCCAGTTTAAACAGCTCCCTACATAGTAAGGTACTGTGAGTTTGCTCCATCTGTCTTCCACAAAATATGCATCCCAGGGCTTCTATTTAAGCATTTATCAGGGAGAACTTTTGGGCAAATCCTTGAGAATGAAAGGGGAAGGAGAGAGGAAGAAAGGGAACCCTTTGAGGCAGCCCCAGCAAAGGCTGAGCTGACCCCTGAGGACCTCTAGATCCATACAGCCCAGAGACACCTAGAGCAGATTTCAGGGCCAGGCAATAACATGCAGATCACATATGGGAAGCAGGGTGTGACTAGGGCTTTCTCAGTGGATGCCAAGCATCTGTGGGTGGAGGCTTTCCCCACTGATGGGGGAAATGCACAAGCTCCCACCAGACACATGGAAAAATCTGCCCTTTCCAACTCAGTGCCCACAAGGCAGAGCTGTTCTGTGACTGTCAGTCAGTCACAGTTGGGACCAGTGGGGGTTGGCCATTGTCCAAGCCCTCTGCCAGGGACTATGGGTCTATGGTCCAAGTGTGAAGGATGTAGAGAATGGATGTGGCCAGTGTCCCGCACACAGTGGGCTCTGGGAGGTGACTTAATGCCTGTGTGCTCTCTGTGTGGTAGGTGACCAGGAAACATTCAGAGCTTTCTCACCAAGCTGGCACCTCACAGGGGTCCTGCCCAGCATACTCTGGCCATGTAGGGCCATGTTCACACCCTTACATCTAGATCCCCTGATGTTTGGTGTGGGAAGTCCCTGCGGGAGGCCAGAGCATCCCAGGAATAGATGTTTGCCCTGGACTGTCCAGTATTGGACAGTATTGACTGTCCCCCCTGAGGGCCCTAGGGCAAAAGGTCAGAGTGATGCTCTGAGGGGAATGCCCAATCCTCAGGACTGCTACACAGCAATGACCACCAGTGCTGCAGGGAAGACTGGGGAAGAGCATGTCCACCTTTATGAGGGGCAAGTTTCTGTTGTCCTTGGGACTTAAAATGCTCCAGACCTGAACCTGGACCTGATTCGGAAGCATAGGGACAGAAGTGGACCAAAAGGATGGAGCACAAGGCAGCCATGACCCCAGCACCTGTCCCTCTACTATCCCCTGGAGGACAGAGGATGAGCTCAGGGACAGAGTGGGAGAAAGAAGAATTCAGGGCCTTGGTGCTCACCATGGGTGACCCTGAGAGGGAACAGAGCAGAGTGATGGGATCCCTCTTCAGCCACTCTGGGACATCTGGGTGATAGGCAGCACTTCCAAGCAGAGTTACACACAGAAGCTGCCTCTGGGTGCTGGGGACAGGCCAGGGACAGAACAAACATAGAGGCCTGCTCACAGCAAAGTCCCTGGGGCTTGCCAGGGCCACAACAGACAGAAGGAATAGGGTCCTGGGGTGCAGATGCCATGGAAGGTGCCATGAAGTGTGCCATCAATGTAGTCATTTCACCTTCAGGGTAAGGTCCCCATGCCAGCAGCCAGAAAACATCATGGAGCAAACGTCTGACATCAGTAGTGTTTGAGCCCGCACTTAACATAGCCACTGTTACCTTCAGGTCTTGTAAGCATAATCTGACCAGTGATACCACTAAAGTCTACATCACTGAAAACACCTTCAATCCCACCTACTCTTCTGTGCTTTGTACTCACTGGATCACTGCCCTGCACAGCTTCCTCGGTGAAAGGCCATGGAGGTAGAGCTGCTAGACATGGATTCAGAGCTCATCCAAGGAATATCTAGGGACCAAATGATACAGCCTTGGGGACTGGGTCACCCAAAAAGGCCTTGCTTGGGTCCTGTACAGAGACAGTAAGGTCCTGCCACTGTTGGCCTGGGCTGGGGAGAAAGCCAAGCCTGGGAAAGTCCCTCTAAGTCCCGCCTCCAACTGGGAGGGGTCAGCTAACCCAAGTACTGGCTTGAGTCCTGGACAGGAAGCTCCCTAGCCTCCACCCTCTCTACCTCCCTGTTTCCCAGAGAAATTTGATCCTTGGAGTTAGTTCCACCCCCTCAGTACCCTGCTAGTCCCTAAGTCGCCTTTGGGCAGGAAAAGGAAATTTGTGAGAAATCGAAACTGCACAGCAGAGCTGGTCACAGAGAAGAGCCCACTTGTCCAGACCCACAGCGTGTTCTGCTTCAGCACCATGAGCAACGTGACCCAGACCTTCTTCTCCCAGGCCAATGTCAGCCTCTCCCCAAACTACGAGAGACTCCAGGAAGAGCATGAGGTTTCTGTGCTTGGGGTCACCCATGGTCCGGTTCCCCCAACATCCACTGTGATCAACATCCGCAGCGACACTGCTGTGCCTGACCATGTGGTCTGGTCCCTCTTCAACACGATCTTCATGAACACATGCTGCCTGGGCTTCATAGCCTTTGCCTACTCCATAAAGGTGAGTGTCCTGTGTATGATACTCTGGGAAGGAGCTGTGAGCCTTGGATTCACCCATCTTAACAGAATGTGTGTGTGTGTGTGTGTGTGTGTGTGTGTGTGTGTGTGTGTGTGTGTGTGTGTGTTTGCAAGACCTGTGTGGGAACTGGGCTGTATGTGGTGTGCAGGTCGCCCTGTGAGCCTGAGTGTGCGTTGAGGAATCTCCCAGGGCAGGCACAAGGTGGGCTCCTGGGCATCCCAGGGTCACATTTGTTCCCCACCCACCCAGAGAAATTCTCCCCACTACCCATACCAGAAACACCCCATCCGCACTGCAGACAGTGGCCCCCAGGCTGTCTGGGAGCTGCAAAGGGACTCACTGGGGACTTTGCCCCTGGGCTGAGCCTCCAGCACTAGAGCCACCTATAGTAAGAGTGTGAGAGGAATCATTCCCCACTTAAGTGAGGGCAGGGTGAGACTGGGACCCCCAGTCTGGCACCCTGGCTCTGCCCTGACAGTCAGGGAAGGCCCTCACTCTCTGGTCTCCCCCAGTCTAGGGACAGGAAGATGGTGGGTGATGTGATCGGGGCCCAGAGCTACGCCTCCACCGCCAAGTGCCTGAACATCAGCGCCCTGGTCTTGAGCATCATTCTGATCATCAGCCTCATCATTGTGTTTGTCTTCACCTCCGTGCAGTTGTTCACATGATTCTCAGAGCCATTAGACCTGCAGTTTCCTTCCCTGCACACCAGTCCTGACCCTGGGCTGGGCCTTTCCTGTACCCCACACCCTGACCAGCTGTCCAAATTGGGATCAATAAAGTGCATGTTCCTACTATGCTGTGACATCTCCTGGGGGGAGGGACATTGTTTGCTGTCCCCATCTTGATACTGAGATGAGTCCACCCTCTGTTCAGTGTCTCTGAGGTGAGCATGTCCTCAGTTTCTGGTCTCTGGGTGCCATGGGTGGCTGTGTACCTGGGACCTACTGGTTCTCCTCAGATCCTTAGTCATTCAGCAGAGAGGTGCTGAGACCCACCCACTCCAGGTCCCAGGTCCCTATCATCCAAGCAAGGCCTGGCCCCCCAAATCAGGGTGTCCACAGGCCAGGGTCACCAGCCAAGATCCTGTCCCTCAGGGGAGCAGACATCACCAACCCAGCAGTGCTATGACCCCAGCCTCTATTCTGGTTCCATGTGGTCCTCTGAGAGCCCTGTGCTAAGGTGCTCCTGACTGCCAGGACATAGGTGAGGCTGGGCTGTCTGTACTTCTACTTCTATGGCCATACAGGACCCCTGCAGTTGTTCCCTACTCCTCTCCCACAGGAGAGTTCTGATTCTGGGAGCCCTGTGGATGCTGCCTGGGGTCACCCATGGGCATGTCTCAGACTCCAACCTTCTGGCCTCCCAGGAAGTGTCCTACTGAAAGGTTGCACTCCTGACTTCTCCCTAGGCAGGGCTGGCACAGCAGCTGGGTATGGGAAAGAACATGGCCTTGGTGATGACCAGGAGGAGAGAACCTAGAAACCCATTGTCGTTCCCTTCTGCATCCCTAGGACATCCTTGTTCTCTGCTGGTGGTCACAGCTCCCATGTGTCTTCCTCCCCTCTGGGCACCCTGCAGTGTGCGGGTCTTCAGGAACCTGGAACAAGTGGCATCTGTCCCTTTGTCCCACAGAGTGTACCTCCTCAATCTTGGGTTCTGGACCCACCCTAGCTAGGCATCATCCCTTGGAGTTGGTTTCAGCCTCCTCCTTGTATCTCTGTGTCTCCTGGCCATGTCTGCAGCTCTCTGCCTCCTAAGCAAAGTTAAATGTATCCAAGGTTCCCCAGGCAGGGTGGATCATTGGTGCCATGGGTACTCAGGTGGGACCCCAGAACCTTTGAGTTGAGTGAGAGTCAGTTTCCAGGAAGGCTGGGGTCTCTTCTGCAGGTACCGAGTTGGGGCTCTGGTTCAGGAAGCAGGTTCCCCTCTTCATGTTGGGACCCCAGACTTTGCCTGTACCTCTAACTGGCAGAGCAGATGTTTGGGTCAGCTTTGTATTGCTGGGAAAAAATACCCGACATGCACAACTTAAAGGAAGAAGAATTTGTTTTACTGGCAGTTTTGGAGCTTTGAGCCCAGGCCACCAGACTCTGAGTGGAGGAAAGACACTCAGCTATGGCACCTGGGGAACAGAGAGCAGGGTGAAAGCTCCAGAGAACCAGAACCAGAGGCCACACAGGGTCTCCCAAGTCACACCCCATGGCCACCTGGGACACTCAAAAATGTGCTGTACTAATTCCAAGGGGACTCAAGCTGACCAGGCTGCCAGTCACCATGAGCTGTCACAGCAGACACACTGAAGCCCTAGAGTGATCCCATGGCCCTGTCCTCCCTTACCTGACAGTAGGAGCACCCTTGCCTGGTCATTTGTGCTTCCCTGGTTAGGGGAACCTCCATGGTATCCTCAGATAGAGGATGAGAATCCTAGCTGCTCAGTTAGGACAGTGCAGTCCTGGGTACCCCACACTCAAGTTACCTGGAGTGCCACTCCCAGGGTATCCCATGGCCATTTCCCAGTCATGTCCCTGTTGTGTACCTGTAAAATACAGTATGAAGTAGATACCAGCCAAGACCACCAGGCTTGAGTAAAAGCAACATGGTGTGGAATTTATCATGCCTTGGTGCAGGCAGACCAATGGCAAAAAGGCCATCTGTAGGGAACAAAGAGATGCAGGGTTGTTTTGTTTGTTTGTTTGTTTGTTTGTTTATCCTTTTGAGACAGGGTCTTACTATGCAGTTCAGGCTGGCCTTGAGCTCACTTTGGAGCCTAGGCTGGTCTCAGACTTGCAACAATCCTCCTGCCTCAGCCTCCCAAATACTGGGATCACAGGTGTGCGCCACCACACCCGGTTAGAGTTGTTTTGTTTTGTTTTGTTTTGTTTTGTTTTGTTTTGTTTGTATAGGGCTCGAAAGAAGGCAAGGAGCATTTGATGGGCAGATCTTAGTAAACATCAGTAGCCAAAGTTCTGTGGATGTCTTATGCCTCAGTAGGAAAATCTCTGAAGCATCTGGTGTAAGTGTTTAAGTGTTTCAGGTGTCCCAGTGCTTGGAAGGTTTCATGCTCCATGCAGTCTCCTTTACAATATCCAGGGTTTGATGAGGGCACCAGTGTTGAGCTGAAAACAAGGCCTCTGCTGGCAGACAGGTTGGGTATTGGGAGACTCATGCCCAAATTGAGCCTTACATTCCTATCTTTTTATTATTATAAACAAAAAGGGAAAAGAAGAAGAAGAAAAAAGAGATAGTCACTCTTATGACTGCTTCCTGCATGGCACATGGACTGAGTTGGCAACCTAGTAGAAAGGAAAAATTTGGGGAACTGTTTCAAATTGAGGGGAAGAGAAGAGCAACAATTTCCAATTAGTGATTGTTAGATACAGTCTTATAAGAACTGTGACAGTCTCAAAAGACAGAGCCTGAACAAGAGAAGGAAGATTATACAGACAAGCACTCCTTTAAGGAAAGGAGCTATGAGGCCCATCTGGAGGATTTGTAAGAGGGGCTGTAAAGAAGAAACTCATCTGTATGTTATATGAGGTGGGAGCCAGATGGGTAGAAAGAGAGTAAATCAAGGGTAAGGGCCTGACTGAAGTAAAGGTAAAGAGATATTGGTACCTTTCAAAGTTACCTTTCAAATCTTGGACTGAGTAATAGGTAGTGGATAGCAGGCTAGAAGATAAAAGGATATATACATTGGGCACCACAGGATGGATAGGAAAGACTATCTGGTTGATAGTGCAGAGATCCTGTACTAATTTGTATGTGCTCCCCACTTTTTAGACAAGGCGAATTAGACAGAGAGTTGATAGGACCAAAAGACTGCATTGGAGCAGCCAAGAGGTAATTGGTTTAATCCCTCAGAGTCTGATCCGTGGCTGGGAGGGATGGAATGATCTGGCTTTAATGGATGAGAGATATTTGATTAGGAGCCAGGGAAGAATCCCAGACCCTAGGGTCCAGATCTGGGGAGGCAATAGGTGCTTTGGGTGAGGCCAGAGAAGATAAGATGAGAAAGGCTGAACTGGGCTGGGGATTTAGCTCAGCAGCATAAGCACCTGCCTTGCAAGCGCGCAGTCCTGAGTTCAATCTCTGGTACAAAAAAAAAGAAAAAAAAAAGAGGCTGAATTGACAGAAAGGGTCCTGTGAGTTGTTTAGGTATATTGATTTTGTTGGAAAGTAAATTGTGTAGTAAGTTGGCATGGGAAGATTAAAGAACTTTTCAAGTAGGTGATGATCTTGATTGTCTACTAAGGTGACTAATATCGATCTAGATTTTATTAGATCAGGTGTTATTTATTTCATCTCTAAGGGAGTTTGTAGGCCTGATTTTGCATTGCTTATCTTGAGGCCTGGCTTTTAACTGATGTGTCTCTGGCCACAATTATGGTGTAGACAAGGCCAAAGAAATAGTTAAGTAAGTATGGGTCAAACAATAAAATCAACAAGACTATTATAATTTTTTTTATTTTGAAAAGAATAAAATCAAATGAGAAAGAAAACAAAATGGGGTCATTCACAACAAAGGATAGATATAGTACAAGATTAAAACCACAATACAAGGTGATCTACAATGGTTACTATGATGTCTCTTGCTATCTTCAATAGAATTGTCTATATCATCAGGCATAGTATAATTGAACATAGTAGTACATAACAATATTAATAAAAACAAAACATTGGAGACATTATAGGACTTCAAAAGCAGGTAATAGTCAAACCAGAATGGGTATCCTAATGAATCTTATTGTCTTCAGAGTAGTTGCCTATACTCTCAGACTTGATACTGTCAAACATAAAAGATTCAAATAAAACCAAACAAGACAAGACAGTGATCTAACAAACCAGATTCAATTAAGATCAGTCATAGTAACACAGTGTAAGTAATACAGGGCTTCAGATTAAGTTAATAGGAAATTTAGGTTACCATAGTATATCCTGCTATTTTTGGAATAGCTAAGACTATTATAACTATAAACCATAAACATTTTACTAGGATGACCCAAAATTAGCCTTCTATAAAGAGGACAAGAAAGTGGCTGTGGCTGGGCAAGCTGCAGCCACTCCAGGGTGAGAACCATTGGCATCTCCTGAGATCTGCACCATGTTGGAACTTGGGGTGCTGGGAAAACAAGCAGCCAGCTCACCGCTCTGGTAAGTAAACCAAGGCTGGGCAAGCCTTGGCCGCTCCAGGGCAAGAACCATCAGCATCTTCTGAGATCCATGCCATGTTGGAACTTGGAGTATTGGGAAAACAAGCAGCCAGCTCGCCACTCTGGTAAGCATCTGTGAACCTACTGGCATGCAGGATAAGAATCAAACATCCACACACACCCCCATTAGCAAGTGGGAGCCAGAGATCTGAGTATCTCTTGAGAGTTTGACTATATGCAATATAGCAAATAAGGGGGATTTCCTTCTACCATATCTTTGAAGGCAAATTTTTTTAGCACTGTTTTGCTCTGTTCTGATTAATGGTATTGCTCTATGTGATATTCTGTTCTTATAAGTTTTGTATCTCCTTCGATTTTGCTGTACCTGATTGAAAGAACTATTGTGAAGAAAACAAGATATACTATTGTACCTATTACTGTTATCCCGGTAATCTGCTGTGAAGTTCTGTACCAATGTCACCACACTGTCGCAACTGGCTTTGTTCCATCTTGTTCTGTTGTATTTTACTACCTTCAAAATAAAAATAAATAAATAAAATAAAATAAACAGTCAATAACAACAACAAAACAGATCAGTAAGTTACTGAGCAAGCTGTAACAGATAATGGACTTAAAAAGCAAAAGGGGGGGGAAGTGCTCTAAAGGATATATTTAAGCATGTAGGATTGATAACCATGTTGCTAAGTTTTTGTTGGGTCATTGAACAGAACTGTTTTCAGCCTCACTGTTTGAATGTCCACTTTGTATGCTTTAATTTTGTAACTTGAACAACTATATCTAAGAGGACAATATGTAATTTATCAACCAGTGATTTCTCACTGTTTATTTTTTTGAACTTCTGTATTGTTTCTACCCTTTTTTCTGTTTTGCTTTTTTTTTTTCCTCTTTAAATTAAAAAAAAAATAGGACAAGGAAAAAGTCAAGGGAATTTTAGAGTCTGTTATGGCCTTAACCTGTCATCTAACATCTTGAATAGCCATAGAGATATTAGAAAGATAGGAATGTATGCACAGCACTTAGCTTTTATAACAGCACAAGTACCCTCTTGTGCTTTTGTTTGAATGTTTAAATGTTATTTGGACTTTTGAAAGCAGCTTGCCTTATTAGTCTTCTTTTTAACTTAGGAGAGGAAGAGACCAGTCAAGGTGTCTTACAGTAAATAACTGCTATTTTGGAGAGCACATGGTTAACAAAAGTTTATCTAATTCTTTTGATTATATTGTTCTGCTGGGTGTTTAAGACCAAGTTAAAATGAGACTTGTATTAATTAAAATTGACCTCTCACTGTCTATCTAATAGACATTGAGGTTCTTGCCCCGGAGTGGCCGAGGCTTGCCTGGCCACAGCCACTTACCAGAGCGGTGAGCTGGCTGCTTGTTTTCCTAGCACCCCAAGTTTCAACATGGCATGGATCCCAGGAGCCTCTTTTTTTCCTTGTTGAATTTAGATCTTTTTTTAAAAGAGCTTAAAAGAAAACAAAATAAAACAGTAGAACCAATATAGGATTTTGAAACAAGCTGATAGGAAATTAACAACAGTCACTATACTATTTATTATCTTATTGTTATCTTCAAAATAGTTGCTCAGATTACAAAATATAGGCATGAAAAACAGATAAAACAATATAAGCAATCACAGTTTCTTCCCCTGAACTAATGAGATCAATAGTATAATTATCTTAACTATCTTGTGTGTATAGATAATTTTTTTTATTTTTTCCTCCTTTCTTCCTTTCTCTTTTTCCCCCATCCCATTATTCTTTCCTTTTGAGCAGTTTAGTTCCCTTTCACAATATCTATGGTACTTTTTGGACCTTATTTAATCTTTCAGTGTCTTACACGAGGAAGACAATACAACGTTTACACATGTGAATCTGATTTGAAGCTTTACTCTTAGAACCATTCACAGAGCCTCTCAGCTCCTCTGTCAGTGTCAGCTTCCAAGGACGGGTCACACTCTTGCTTGACAGACCCTTTTTCTAGATGACCCTCCTTAATCACATACACATCTTTCTTGGTCTCTGTCTTCTGGATCTATTAATCTCCCTGTTCAGGAGATAGGTGATTCAGTAGAGTTGTAGGATCCTGAAGAAAAGATTTTTTCATGTCCTGTGTCTCTGCTGACCTAGGAGGGCCAGAGTTAAAGTATTGGCTGATGTCTTAGCCCAGTTAACTCTCTAATTCTGGTCTCTAAATTTTAGTTGTTAAACAACTAGGAGAAGATTAGTTATATCACTCTTAGCAGACATAAAGCATAAACATAAAGCATAATTTTTGATCACTGTTGTGTCTTGTTAAAGGCAAACATTTGAAAGCTTTGCTAATTTCATCTCCTGGAGGGAAGAACAGTCTTTTATCAAGGGGTTAAAAAGTTAACTTTTGGTGAGTTGAAGAAAAACTAGAGTTTTAAGAATCTAACGAGAAAGAGCTCAAACACTGGCTGACCTGGGAGAAGTCTGATAGAGAAGGAAAAACGGGAGTACAAGGGAGTAAGTAGTTTGGACTGGGTATTTGGCAGGGTGGGGATTAGAATCATATGACAGAAGGTTAGAGGAGTAGTGGACAGGGTGGCCTAAGCCCCATAACCTGGGCCTGTTGCATCATGAGTGGCAGTGGGCCTTCAGAAGACAGCCCTAGATGGACTAGGTGAGTGTGGACCAGCTTGCTTGTGTAGCCAGGTGGCCACAGTGTGGTGACAACAGGGAGGGTGGACAAGGGTGGTGCAGTGCATTGCAAGTAGGTATCACAGCTAGGATGCTGTGAAGGGTGCTGTGTACAGGGTCAGCAGAGCAGGATAAGGCAAGGGGGTGTGCTGTGAAGGGCTCATACTTCTTTTTTTTTAATCTGGGGTGGGCTCAGGTAGGTGCAGTGATGGTGGGCTATGTGCACAGGCATAGCTTCTAGGTGTCAGAGGGAGGTCTGTGTGAATAGGCACTGGTTGGACCTTGACCTCTATTGTGGTACATATGCCTGCTATGCTGTGTGATCAGGTGAGAGTGGCAAGCAGGCTCTGCCTAAGGCAGGTTGGACATACCAGGTGTAGTTGCTTGGCACTGGGCTCATGTAGCCTGGAACCCCTGGCCCAGGACTGGCACACAAGCAGGGTGGCTGGTGCATGGCAGCTCACAGCAGGGACCGTGGGTATGTCTCAAAGTGAACAGTGATAGCAAGAGACAGTAGAGTGAGGGAAATGTCAGGGAGCAATTGGCACAGGAGAGAAGTGGGGAGGGGGATAGATAGAAGGGAAAGGAGGAGGAAATTAATGTTTTAAACTTGGTAGAGAAAGAAAAGTCTAGACTTGTAGCTCAACTTTTGACAGACACTTAAGAAAGGGTTTTGATGGCATGCTTCCAGGCCACTCTGAGACAGAGGACACTCTGATGATCACTGAAACAGTTGCCTTTCACCTTCCATGAGGAATGAAGGTGGAACAATAGATAAGTGGAAATCCTCTGCTGATTATCCACTCAGGCTTGTCAAGAGTAAGCTTCCCCTGAGGGACCTTTGGGTCTCTACTGTAGAGATGCCCCAGCCATGATTCCTTAGTTATCCTTTCAGTTTTCATTACTTGTGTGCAATCAGAGATCTGTCTCTAGAAAGGAATCCAGTTGCTCATCTGGCCAACATTCCATTGACCATTGGTGTCAGTAAGGATTCACCAGGGGGAATGGGGAAATCTGTCCTCGGCTTTGAGAGTGACAACTGCCCTAAAGGCAGTTATTAGCTTTCAGAGTCACCACTGTTTGATTTTAGCATTTTATAAGGGACAGATAAAGGCCTGAGCTGAATATAGACAAGATTTTATTAAAAGACCCATTTTACAGAATTTTATCAAAGTCCACTAGATGGCGCTTTAAGATTTATTCTCCTTAGTACTGGCTAAAGATTAAAACCCATAGTAGTCACAAGTCAAATACTTTGTCTAAATGTAACATATAAAGCAGAAATATAAGATCTTGTACATGAAAGTAAAATAATCTTTTAAAGAAATACCATAATCATTTTGACAAAAGGATATATAGTGACTTACAAAAGCAGTGCCAAACAAGAATGACAATTATGATTACCTAATATAATCCAACAAACAAGAAATAAAAGCAAACTCTTATCTCCTGTTAATTATTTGTTATTTTGCAAAATGGAAAAAAATCAAAAGTATCATGCTGTGGTCACTGAGAGCTGTTGTGTAGCAGGAAGCTTGGCCACGCCATGTTACAGAAAAAGATCAGCTATTTGGGCTTCAGATCAGGACAGAGGTGCAGAGATTTGAGATTCTACAAGAGGCAGGCTACGGGGGACAAGGAGGAGATGGGAGATGGACAGTTTCCCACTGGAGTACAGAGGGAAGTGTGTTAGAGTGGCTGGATCTCTGGTGGACATCTCCAATTGGAATACAAAACTATAAACATGAATGACTGAGCAAGGCAAATTGTCTTTGCAGTTGGTCAGATGCTAAAGGGAAGCAACCTTCTCCACAGTGCTTTTTGAGACCAGTACTAGGGTTTAAAAAAGCGAGGCAAACCTCTCTGACTTTCCTGGGGAGAGTAAAAGGCAGACAGAGAGAAAGAGAGGAAGAGAGAGATTGGGGAACTTGCCCGATCTGAAATGCCCAGCAAGATCTGGAAGAGCAGCAGAAGCAGGAGATGTAGGGACCAAGGTCTGAGGATGTTGCCAGGTGGCCTCAGCTGGGGTGGAGGTTCAAGGGAGTTTAAAGCTCTCCAGAGAACTTGTCTCCTGTTGGGAGCCACTGAAGCTAAAAATAGACCACCTGTGCAAGGCTGGAGCATGACCATCCCAAGAACAAAGAGCACCTGGGGCAGTCACATGAAGAAGCTGCTTCAGCCCAGAGGACACCCCAAGACAATCTGAACAGTGGGTTGCTAGGACAACAGGGTGTCATGTGACATTACATTGCTAAAAGGTATAAATAAACGTCCCTGTAGTGAAAGATCAGTACCTGTCTTCTCATCAGGAGGATAAGGCTCCACCAGGCCCTAGCATTGTCTCTTTTTTATTTTTTCATCATTTTGTAGTCCTAAGAACCTCAAGGGCCGCATGTTATGGCATATGGCACCAGAACACGGATGGAGTAAGAGATTGTAGATGAGAGGACACTTCTCATATGCATACAACTAGAGGGGAGAAGTGCACTGGTATATAGGTCCATAGTCATCACTGGAGTGTATTGATATTGGCTTCATCAGGTGTAAAGAGTGGGGCATTGAAACAATCCCTTATTCTCTAGGGCCAGTTATAAATGGGCCTGTGAGGAAACCCCTCCCACCCACAAAGTGTATTGATTTTTCATTAGTGCTGTAATTATAGAACAAACAACTTTTAAAGAATCAGAAATGTAGCCAGGCGTGGTGGCTTACACCTGTAATCCCAGCACTCGGGAGGCTGAGGCAGGAGGATCGTTGGGAGTTTGAGACCAGCCTGGGCTACAAAGTGAGTTCAAGGCCAGCCTGAACTGCATAGCGAGACCCTGTCTCAAAAAGACAAAAAAAAAAAAAAAAAAAGAATCAGAAATGTGTATGGAATTTTTCATTGTTTGCTTGATTCCAGTATTTACTTTTCTTTGTGAATTTTGATTAGGAAATGTCTTGGTGGGCTGGGGATTTAGCTCAGAGCAGTATTTTAAAATCAAGTCCCAAGCAGGGAAGAGATGGCAGAGTAAAAGAAATTCTGATAAAGTTTAATAAGCTTTGTAGTTGTTACTAAAAGAAGCCAGATGGTTGAGGGAGTACATGGAGGGATTTCAGTATATCTACTCTGTTACTAAACTTCGAATCCCCAATAGTCAGAGACAAATTATAATCACTCAAGTCTTCAGTTCACAGCCTAAAAGAAGGAGAAAAAAATAAAATTATTTGTTTTTGGGGGGAGGGGATATTTTACCAAAAGTTGTGCTTTTGCACCTGTGGGAGCAACACAGCATTAACCGTCCTTTCAACAAAACCTTTAACTATCCATCCAGAGTGTAGATGATGACATCATTGGGCCACTCGATGTATATTGAAAACTGATGTGGAAGGCCTACTTGTTCCACAAAAACCTCTAGTGGGGCCTACCTGGATTCCACCAAACAACAGAGGCACTTTCCTCCATTCCTCCCTAGCTCATTTGCCTTGGGTTTTAGAAAATTTCTAAGATGACAGATTGTGGCCCCAAATGATTGGAAATGATTAACTAAAGCATGTTTAAGTCCTGGGAATTATTTGCTGTGGATGAAGACATTTTTGAATTGTGTACAGATTAGGCCTCTGGCAGTGCTGTTCAAAATTTAGCCATTACAAAAGATATGTTGAGGAAGCTACAGGCAGGCAACTTGTTTTTGATATGCAAATATTTGATCCATTTAGAATTGCAGCCACTAGAGGGTAGAGGAAACTTCCTTCACCAGGTAAAAACTTCATTGTTTGATTTCTAGTCAGCAGGGTCCAAATAAACCACTTCAGTGTTTTACTTTTAAAAATGCAAATAAATGGTGTGAGGTAGTATGGAACTCTCATGTGGCAGCCTGGCCTGGTTTGGTGAGGCAGGACCTGCACCATGGAGATGTGCTTGTTGAGGGAAATTATAGTGTAGAAACACATTTACGAGATAGCAAACTTATAGACATTTCATGATCAATTAAGTATCTCTGGCCAAGTTACTGTTCTGCTGTTTCTGCTAAATTCAATCGACCTTGTTAGTGTCTACAGCCTAGCTGCATATCTCTGATGAGCACTGAGTCAGAGTAACTGCCTATACCTTCAAGGCACCCTGCGCTAATTCAAGGGCCCCTCCCCAGAATGTTCCTATTTTATGGTAATGCCCTTAACTATGCTCCCCTGTTCCTAAAGTGTTTCTACTGTTTCAACACCAGCCTGCCTGTCAATATGACTCAATGTATGTAACCAATCATGTAACACCTTGTCACTTGCTTTGTAACTCCCACTTCTCAATTCTATATGAACAAAACTTTTCCTAAATTCAGTACTTTTGCTTTTGAGGAATTATCCCTGCAGCAGCCCACTGGCATGAAGATTCAACAGTCCGCTGGTATAAAGGTTAATTGCTGCCTTCTTATCTCCTCTGTGCAGAGTCCTGTGCAAAGAGTTTAGTTTCATTTGGTTTGGCTTGGGAATTTTCCCACAACATGCTAAGGGACAAACTCCGCTTGGGCCTAACAAGTCTTTCAATGGCCAGCCTTCTGGTGACAACACAGCACTCAGTTCAGGGCCAGGAAGGCAGGACAGGGCTCTGGCATACCCTAGCTACCTCCATCTTTTCTCATCGCCTGCTTATGTGATGTATGCATCAAAAAGTTTGCAAGGTGCTGGCACTGGCACTGCCTGCTTTCTAACCCCCAACAGCAATGGGGCCTCCAGGCCAGAGTGGGAAAGCAAGCTACGCAACTCAGCACCTGGGGTCAACATGCTGTGACAGTGGCCGTGTATGCGCCCCACAGTGGCCTGACATTTTCCTGAAGCCTGCCTACACACCAGCAAGCCATGGCTACCACCTACAGGAAGAGAGACAGGAGCCACAGCCTGAGGTAGAAACCTCAAGGAGAGGCCACAGTGCCTAAATACTGTTACAGTTTTCTGGTGCAATAGAGAAGCAAAAAATAAAAAAAGAAAAGAACACATTTATCAAGGACCTGGAAAGTCATGGAGTGATTTGTACTCAATCTAAAGCAGCGCAGAATATTAAAGAGAGGAGGCAAGTAGATAAGAAAAGAGTTTAATAAGCAGGGAGGGAACGGTGGGAGTCACCACAAGAAGGCTGTGGCAGCTCTCTGCAGACGAAGGGCAGGTTCTGCCTGATAAAGGCTCTGATAGGGGTAGGGCTCTGGTGGCTGGTGTGAGCTAATTTATTTTGTGAGAGTGCAGGGGATTGGATAAACCTTTACATTCCTGAGCTTTGGCAGACTTTTGGGAAGGAGAAGCCATAAGGGCTTCTGGGAAGGAGCTGTGCATTATCATGGCACAGCTTTGAACCATTGCCATGATAATTGTGCTGTCTCTCAGACTGGGAATCTAACAGAAAGACGCACACAACCCATGGTCGTTGGGCTATCTCCTTCTACCGGATTGGGGGTGGAGTATGTGAACTTTGACCATATGTGGTGCTTGGGGTGGGTATTTATGATGCACAAGGAGCTTAGTGGAAGAGCTGATTGGAATTTTCTTTGTGAGCACAGGGAAAGGAAGGAGGAAGTTATAATCAGTTGAAGGGGAAGAAAGAGGAAGTGGCTGTCAGGGTAAGAGGTCCTGATTGGCCTTCTACCATGTTAGACCACTGCCATAATGTTTTGTAATTTTATCTAGGGCAAAACTTTCAAATACAAAATGCAGGGGTTTTTTTCCCCTCTATCTTACCATAAAAATGCCTCATAATCCTCTGGTCTAAAAATGATAAAATATACTCACAATTTAAATTTCAAAAACAAAAGGGGAGTTTATCTTATAATATATTTCATTTGGCAATATATACTATTTAAAAATTTTTTAAATTCCAATAAAGATGGAATACAGGGGCCAGGGATTTAGCCCAGTGGTGTAAGCACCTGCCTGACATGTGTGAGCTCATGAGTTTGATATCCAGTACAAAAAAAAAATACTGTAGCTGAAAGATAATGCAATCAAATAAAGGCTAAAATGAGTCTGTTGGAAAGATCTTTGTACTAGACAATAAAAGCACCCAGTCCAGTGTTAATGTGGGGTTGAGGGTATGCTTGTGTTTTTCTAGGAAATGCTAAATGGCCTATCTCAGTGCCAATGTGTGCTGTATAGCTTTAAGTGGACCAAACCCAGAGAAGGAATTGATTAAATCTCTCAAGAAGCAAATGCTCAGTCATATGGCAGTGATGTCTCAGAGACCACACCACAACCAATAGACAAGGATGGGGTGAAACCAGACCTGGGGAAAATTGAGGAAATTGTCACAGGATGCACAGAAGATGATAACGAAAAACAAGGACCAAAAGTCTAAATGTGTGATCAAAGTAATAGAGATAACCAAACTGAAAGTTTAATGAATGTAGGAGACACAAAAAAGTTACAAGCATTAAGATAAAATACAAAAATATGTTAATTATAGATAAAATTTTGTCCTTTTCAAATTCCTTTTACAAGAGCTCTCTGCTAATTGACCTGCAAAAAATCTGACTAGTCAACTTAAAGTTTTAATTTGTAAAAACTTAAAGTTATAAATTTATAAAAAATTATTGTCATTCATGTTGTACCCCAAAAGGCTGCACCCCAAAATAAAATGAAAATTGTAAAAAGGCAAAAATAATAAAAAGGCCAAGACATCTTGGAGGAAAAAGAAAAAAACACTTTATTATTTAGGCTGGTATCCAGTGACACAGAGTGAGGGTAGAATTTTCTCTGCTGTGTAACTGGGCTAAGATTTGGGGGTGGTTTATAAAGGGAAAAAAAAAAACGCAAAGATGTGGGGGGCCCACACCTGTACATTCCTGAGGAAATGGGACATCCTGTTTTCTCCTTTTTAAAGGTCAAGGGGCGTGGCATATACAGAACAGAATGGTGGCGCTAAGATGTTGAATAGGGATAATTGACTAAAAGGAGATACTTGATGCCAAAAATGCAAATTCAAGTGTGTTACAAAAATGTCAAGGTTGTCATGCTAGGTATGGTTTTGATTTCTAATTATCTGTGTAAAATATGTAACTGTTTGTTAACATTCTACAGGTATCCAAATGTTAAAATATCCATGGTTAATAGGAAATAACAGTTTTATTTAATACTCTAATATGCTTGACAGTTAGATAAGATAATGTTAAGCTTTATCAATTTTTTCTTCTGGATGTTCAACAACTGAGGTTTAGAGACCAAAAATTAGAGAGGTAGATGGGCTTAGAGGATAGCCAATATTTTGGCCCTAGCCCTCTAAGGTCAAAGAGGTCCCAGGGCATTAGAGAACCTTTGCTGCAACATCCTATACTTAGTGAGTCCCTGGTCTCCTGATCAAGGAGCTTGTGAGACTACAGTGGAAAGTAATCATCAGTGTGCAGTATGCCTAAGGACAATCACCAGGAACAAAAATCTCACAAGCTTTCATGGAAAGCAACTTGGTCAAGCAATGTCATGACTCATCCAGATGGCTGACAATAGAGCTAAGAGGTGATATACATGATTCCAAGGTAATTCCTAAGGACACTTAACTCACCTTGACAGATAGCAAGAGATTAATCAAATTTAATATAGTTATCACATTAACTTGTTCTTGAACATCCTGTAGAAAAGTACAATTTCAAGAGGTATAACACAATGCCATAGTAATATGTTAGCTACAAAAGAAGCTCAAATCACTAACACCTTCTAACAATTGTTGGCTATACTGGTAACTGTCTATTGTTACAGATTAATGGACTGTACAAGATTTAAATTGTGGGAATTTTCCTAATAGTTCCTTGAGTTTCAACAGACCATTCATCCTGTGCAACAACAAAATAAAAGAGATGGATATGTTGGGAGCCATTGAAGCTGGAAATTGACCACCAGTGCAAGGCTAGGGCGTGACCATCCCAAGAACAAAGAGTGCCTGAGGCAAGCCACATGAAGAAGCTGCTTCATCCCAAAGAACACCTAGCCCCAAGACAAACTGAACAGTGGGTTGCTAGGATAATAGGGTGTCATGTGACATTAAGCTGCTAAAAGGTATAAATAAATGCCCCTACAGTGAGGGGTCAGTACCTTCCCTCCCATCAGGAGGATAAGGGCTCCACCTGACCCCACCTTTGTTTCTTCTTTATTTTCTCATCCTCTCCCAGTCCTTCACCCCAAGAACCTCAAGGGCCATGGCAGTCTCCTTCTCAGGTTTTGGCAACAGATGTAAGAAATGGCACAAGGCAGAGACCAGATGAAACAACCAGGCTTGTGTAAAGGCTACATGGTATGGAATTTATTGTTCCTGGGTGCAGGCAGACAGAAGATGAAAAGGCTATCTGTAGGCAACAAAGAGAAGTAGACTTTTTTATAGGCAAGGGATATTAAGTGGGAAAATCTTAATAAACATCAGTGGTCAGATTTCTCCAGATGTCTTGTGCCTCAGTGAAAAAAGTCCTTGAGGCATCTAGTGTAAATGTTTGAGTGTCTTTAGGAGCCCCAATATTTGGAAGAGTCTGTGTTCCATCTTATCTTCTTTACAACATCCAGTATTTGCTGAGGGCACCAGTGTTGAGCTGAGTAAATGCCTCTGTTGACAGATAGGTTGGGTATTGGGAAAACCATGTTCAAATCAAGCCTTACAGTACCCAGAGAAGTGGCCCAGTAGTCAGCACCAAGAATACCTGCCAACATCTCCTTCTGATCCCCTAGGCCTCAGAATTTCAGCTGGGTGAGGCCACAGATTGTTTCCTGCTTCCAGGAATGGCAGCCTCTCAGTTGGGACTATGGTGCCCCAATCCTGCAGTACACGTATGGGTCCAGACTCCACCTAGTAGCTCTAGTTGTACTGGGTTCCTGCCTTCAGTGTGTAGCCTCTCCTTAGCTTTCTCCCCTAGGCTCCTCCAAGACACCTCCCTTCTCACTTCCCAAGGATACCAGGGACAACTTGGCCTCCTGCACATTCATTTCCTGCTCAGGGATACCACACTGTCCACAGACCCAGAGAATTAAGACCTTCCAGGGCCCAAAGTGGCAGGAGACTTGGTGAGTTTTATGGTGGGTCTAGGGCAGAGCAGGAGATCCTGGTGGAGCTCCTGACTTGAGGTGCCAGGCAAGAGGGATTTGTCAGCAGCTACAGGTTGCCAGGTTTGTGGAGCCCCTGCCTGACCCAGCCCATCTAACCAGGGACAGAAGCATTCTTCAACCTTCACAGAACAGCTCCTTCGCCTAAGACAGGCACAGGACCAATTGCTGTCCTGCAGGCCCATGACGGGTAAGGCCTGGTTGGGTTCATATGAAGAGTCCTTGACCTAAGACAGGCGCTGTCCTCACAGGGCCTGCCATACTCTTATAAAGTGATAAGGGAGGAGATGTAGGGAGCAGCATGATAGCTTCATGGCTGCCGCTCCAT
>PVLA01011380.1:0-53696 GCA_004027455.1 Hydrochoerus hydrochaeris
CCATCAGGCACGAGACAGCTCTCAGCAGTCAGGCTCTAGAGACAGACAGCAAGGTACACATGGACATGCACCTTCCAGACAGGGAGGAAGGCACGGATCCCCCAACCAGCAGGAACTAGACAGCTCAAGTCACTCCAGACACCAGGATAGGGAGCCAGGCAGGCATGGACAGCCAGGGTCTGACACCAGAGGAAGGCAAGAATCTCATCGCCATCAGGCACGAGACAGCTCTGAGCACTCAGGCTCCAAAGAGAGACAGCGAGGCACTCATGGACGTGCACCGTCCAGACAGGGAGGAAGGCAGGGATCCCACCACCAGCAGGCTTCAGACAGCGCTGAGCACTCAGGTTCCGAAGACAGACACCAAGGCACACAAGGTCATGCAGCAACCAGGCACGAAGCAAGGCATGGATCCCGCCACCAGCAGGCACCAGACAGCTCAAAGCACTCGAGACACCAAGACAGGGAGCCAGGCAGACATGGACAGCCAGGGTCTGCAACAGGAGGAAGGCAGGAACCTCATCACCATCAGGCACAAGACAGCTCTCAGCAGTCAGGCTCTAGAGACAGACAGCAAGGTACACATGGACGTGCACCTTCCAGACAGGGAGGAAGGCACGGATCCCCCAACCAGCAGGAACCAGACAGCTCAAGTCACTCCAGACACCAGGACAGGGAGCCAGGCAGGCATGGACAGCCACGGTCTGACACCAGAGGAAGGCAAGAATCTCATCGCCATCAGGCACGAGACAGCTCTGAGCACTCAGGCTCCAAAGAGAGACAGCGAGGCACACAAGGTCATGCAGCATCCAGCCACAAAGCAAGGCATGGATCCTGCCACCAGCAGGAACCAGACAGCTCAAGTCACTCCAGACACCAGGACAGGGAGCCAGGCAGGCATGGACAGACAGGGTCTGCCACCAGAGGAAGGCAGGAACCTCATCGCCATCAGGCACGAGACAGCTCTCAGCAGTCAGGCTCTAGAGACAGACAGCAAGGTACACATGGGCGTGCATCTTCCAGACAGGGAAGAAGGCAGGGATCCCGCCACCAGCAGGCTTCAGACAGCGCTGAGCAGTCAGGTTCTGAAGACAGACACCGAGGCACACAAGGTCATGCAGCAACCAGCCACGAAGCAAGGCATGGATCCCGCCACCAGCAGGCACCAGACAGCTCAAGTCACTCCAGACACCAGGACAGGGAGCCAGGCAGGCATGGACAGCCAGGGTCTGCCACAGGAGGAAGGCAGGAACCTCATCGCCACCAGGCACGAGATAGCTCTGAGCACTCAGGCTCCGAAGAGAGACAGCTAGGCACTCATGGACATGGACCATATATTCAGGGAGGAAGGCAGGGATCCCACCACCAGCAGGCATCAGACAGCACTGAGCAGTCTGGTTCCGAAGAGAGACACCTAGGCTCCCATGATCATGCGGCATCCAGACAGGGAGGAAGGCACGGATCCCACCACCAGCAGGAACCAGATCGCTCAAGGCACTCAAGACACCAGGACAGTGAGCAAGGCAGCCATGGACCAGGGTCTCGCACCAGAGGAAGGCAGGAATCCCACCACCAGCAGGCAGGATATACTTCCGGGCAGTCATGGTCTTAAGAGAGTCAGAGAGACAGACCTAGCCTTCCTGTGTCCAGGAGTATAGGAACATATCCTTTCATTGCTGAGCTCTAAGCACATTAATGAAGTGAAAGTCCCCACCCAATTTCATTAATCAACACATTAACTGCACAATAGAGAGCAGTGATGTTCCACCAGGAATTTATGGCCTTTCAAATGATACATCTAAGCTGTTGCGTTCTAGCCAGTCACATAGATACGATTATTAAGAGTGAGAAATTAGTGCAAAATGAGTTAACCACAACAATAAGCAAAAACAATTACAACTCAACCTTCAATCTAGAACCTTTTCATAATTATTTCTCAAAAATTATGTCTTCCTATCTTTTCCATTGGGACATTATATACTACTTCATTGCTCTGATGGCTATTCCTTTTTTTTGTCTGCAGTCTTTAAATTTTATAGTCAAAAAACGTTAGGTGAAAGAAATCAATGTCCTTGAAAGCGAAATTTGCAAAACTGTGCTTATTTAGAGACTGTATTAAGAGCTTTTCCTATTTAGTAATTTTAGATGTTTAGTAAGTTTAGATGGCTGATATTTTAATATTTGAACAATGTTTCACAGGATGTAATCTATAAAATTTGTTTTCTGAAATTCCTGGCTCCTATGTTACTATTAGAATTCAGCTCATTTCACAGTATTATCCTAATTTTGCAAATCTCTTTTATTTTAGCATTCATTAAAATCGGATTTGGCATAAAAATTTTCAAAAATTAAACTGTATAAAAATTGAGAATAAACAATTGATCATATACCATGTTTTGTCTCTTTTATGTTTTCTTATAAAATCTAAAGTTTTAATTTTCATGGGTACAACTAAATCTTTTTGCCACCTTATGGAAAAGTGGCATCACCATATGGCAGCATATATGATGCCATATAGTAAATTAGACAAGACTCAATCATATCCTTTTTTGGGTAGCACAATCATTGTCCCAAAGTACCACTTTGAAGAAGCAAAATGGTTTTGTTGAACTGTAAATATCACCACTACCCATATGAAAGCATTAACTCAAGTGGATCTTAGTCATATAAAACCAAGATCAGGAAACAGATTTACTAATTATAAGTCCTCTACCAAAAAACACTTGCAGATGCTTTCCAATGGAGACAAGTGGGAGCAGAGAAATTATGGTGAAATACCCTGACAGAGGAAAACCAATATAAAAAATATTCCCGCACCTTAGACGGAAAACCTTTGTAGCTTTATATAACAAAATGAATAAAGAGAGAGGAAAAAAAGGACAGTAAAAATGTCAATATTGTTCTGCCCTCAAAAGAAATATTATCCTTTGAGAATCATACCCAAATTTAACTTCCCATAATATTTGACTTAAAAAGTACTGTTCTCATGTCACAGGTGAGTCTATCACACAAGTAATGTATACCAAAACAACAACTGGATTTCAAGTCTCCAAACCTTGACTTCATGGTTTCAGAAAAGCTGCCTTTCTTGAATTTTTTTGCTTGAATAAGTCAAGCTAAAGTGAAAGTCAAGCTAAAGTGAAAATGACTGTCAATGTGTAATCAACCCCCACTGAGGACATGGACTAAATCAAAAGAAACAAACAAACTCATTTGTCTAATGGGCTTTAAGTAGTACTATGTCTGTGTTTGCTTTCCACATACCAGTTAAATGTGGCACTTCCATCCTACCATGCTTCTTTGCCTCATGTGCTGTCCCAAAATATCCCTACAATGATGTAGATTTCATAAGGTATCAAACTTGTAGGTTCCCCAGAGCTGCTACAGACACAGACATGGTGTCCCCCAGGTTCACAGCCAGATTTTTCCACTTCTTCCTGTACTCTCTCTCTCTGAACAAGCCAATTCTAATTTACACACTGAGAAATAAAAGCATCAGTGAGAAAATAATGCAGATCTACCATAATTCATATAGAAATAATGAGATGCAGTGACAGATATTACAATACAGATATATGTGTGAACTTGGCAGTAACTAAACTCTCCCCATTTTCTGAAGAATCCATAAATGACTGAATCGTTTTCGTCCAAATTCATACTGACTCAAGAACAGGATTATCAGACACTCCTTTTTTGCTAGCTATCAAAAATCAAGTTAGCCAAAAACAAGTGAAACAAGATTTACTGAAGATATTAATTTTTTTTTGTTTACTTCCTTTCTCTTATGAAAAGTGAGAGGAAATCAGGTGATTCAAATAAGCAATGTCTAACCATGATCAGTCTAAGTATCACCATAAGCAATATAGATCCAGCCTAAAAGAAAAACAAAAGTCTAGCAATAGTCAAACAGTCATGATCTCAACAGGGACAAATAACCAATCATAGGCAGTTCATTTTATCCAAGAAGAAATTAGATCAAGGGAAAAAAGGGTGACACTGGTCCAATTATAGATGTTCAAGAAAGAATGCTAGACACTTCAAGTCACCTCCTAGCCAAACAATATCAAAGAGTCTGGAATCAGTACAAGTAGATAAAGGTACATAGGAATAGTCAATTTAATGATACTCAGAAAATTAGAAAACTCAGACATCAATCCATGAACATATGGCCATATATAGTAGAAACCAGAGGAAAATAGAAAATTAAGTTTTCAGCCACAGATAACCACAAAATAGTGTTGAATACTCAGGACAGGCATTTCCCTATCAACAGACTGGGTCTACACAAGGAGAAACTGGGCCCAATACAAGGAGACTTAGTCATAGTCAATCAAGAAAGAGCTCAGAACACTCATGGTCTTCCCACAGACACTCATTATCTACTATGCAGTCTAGATCCACTATAACAGACAATAGAAATCTAATCTTATTCAGTTCATTAATAAAAGGCAACCAAGAGACCAAAATAGGCAATCACTCTTCTTCCATAGTCAAGCTGTATATGAACATGGGCAGTCTGGATTCAGCACAATTAAAACAAAAAAGATTACCACTGATAGTTAAAAGTTAGATGAGAAACTCACAGGGCCAGATTAGAGCTATATTAAAAGAAATCAGGGCAAAACATGGATGACTAACATTGTATAATCATCACAGGTTTATCTGTGGCTGATGATAATAATGGTTATCTATGGCTGATGACTATAAGATCATATTATGTTTATGGTGTACTATACACTTGAAAAAAAGTACCATACTGTGTTGTTTGTGAAAGTGTTATTCATATTTTCTTTATGCTGATCTTGTCCCCTGCCCAGATACAAAGGCTAAGACCCTGATTGGCCTATCCAATGCCAATCAACAAAACAGTTTGCCTCTGTAAGTATGAATTATACCTCAAACTCAAGGGCCATCCCAATAGGGACACCCTCTATCTTGCAGCACCATTCTACTGCTAAGATAGTATTCCTTCTGATTTCTCTGCAACTGCCACACTTTAAATAAACTTTCACCTTGCACTATACCAGTCATGACTCCCTCATTTTCTGTTAGAAGCCCCACTTCTCCAGTCTTCACTGGAGGTAGAACAAAAAAGTGAAGAGAGGTGGAGCATCATTATAGGGGACCCTAACTCTCCCTCCTCACAGACTCCTGGTCATACACAACACAAGGATTGGCATATATTCAAAAGACAATCCAGATATTCAAATGAAGAATCAGCACTTAATACAGGGGAAAGAAATGGATCCAATTATGGACAATCGAAAGGCAGCATTGAATTTTCAGGTTAAATTTACAAATGAATATTATAAACACATTCTGGGTTTATTATAAACAAATATCAAGGATGCAAGTATAAGTAGTACAGTGATGATACTAAAAACAGGGAGTCACAATCAACTTACAGGCTGTCTAGGTATGGACAAAGCAGTTAAACTCTAGCATAAGAGACAAATAAAGATTCAATTATAGAAACTTAAAGAGATAGATCTATAAACTCTCAATACTAGTAGTCCACTAATGGGCAATGTAAACCTACACAAAAATATTCAATACTAAAAACAAACAGGCATAAATACAGAGAAGACAGCTCTGGACAATGTCTTAATCATGGCCAAATATAAACTCATGAACAATTTGGATCTAGCCTCCAGAAGTTGAATCCATAAAATAGAAACACATGGATCTACTCAGGAACACTTAGAAGTTAACTACAGATGCTTGGAATCTTCTATTAGATAGTCATCGCCAACACAGTCTAGAACCAGTACAGTACAAAGAAACAAAAATTCAGTTAATCAGCTGGTGAAAGAAAATAAGAAGACTCATATGAATAATCTGCATTAATCCATAAAAAATCTGAACCCAGAAGAAAAGTGAGGAGGTTGAGTCATAGTCTGAAGACAGCAGTGGATACTCAGGGACTATATACTCATAGTCTGTTACCAATATAAGCAGAAAACAGGCAATCAGTTATAATAATCCAATAGTAATTGGCCTGAAGACCAATCAGGCAATTGAGACAGACTGCCAGCTTTCACCCATAGCCAATCTGAGTAAGGTCACAAGGAATAATGATTTAGCACTAGAGGAAGACAAGACTCTAGCTATGGAGAGCTAGAAGACATTTCTAGACATTTAAGATGTCAGTGTGACCAAAAAACAAATAATTGATGGAAATTCTAGAACACCCAAGGAGAATCTGGGCTCGGTATAACAGGAAGATATGCATTTTACTATGAACAATAAGGCAAGAGCTCTGGACGGTCTGTATCTGCTTGCAGACAATTTGCATTCACAAAGTCTAGATCAAGTACATATAGACATTGAGGATCCAGTTATAATAGTGATAGTGACACAAAGATATGAGACTAACATAGAAAGTCAGCAACAGTTTATATTTAATCTGAGTATAGAGAGTTGAGACACAGTCAGAGGTCAAAGTAAGACCTTAGAGTCTTACCGTAGACACACACTGGAAGGCAATCTAGGCCTACCCATAAGTAGCTTAGCTCCAGTATCAAAAGCACACAATGTAGCCACCAATGAACAATGAACAGCTATGCATATTCAGGATCTACTCACACATAATAATTTATACAGTCTGAGGCTAATAAATAGACAGACAAGATCTGGTTACAATCAGTCCTGTGATACTGAAGAACAATCAGAAGACAAGAAACAGTCTTTTCCTTCCCATGATGAGTCTAAATATGGTCACAGGAAGTTTGGTCTGGCATAATAGGAAAAAATGAGTCCAGCCGTGGGAAATCCAGAAGATAGTTCAGAATTCTACCAAAGGTATACATCTACTTATAGGTAAACTGGATCTACCATAGAGAATTTGAGTCTAATATCAGAGAAAGATACGAGTTTATTTATGGGCAATCTAGGTAATGTCCTAGGCAATCATCTACCTAGACTGAATCCAAAATAAGAAAATATCAGGGACTCATTATTAGTCAAGTCAGTGATAGCAAAGGACAATCAGAGGATCAAAGAGATGGGTCAGAAGCAACTCATAGATAAGTGAGTCCAGTTCAAGAATACAATATAAACTTATCTACGGCAAATGAATAAGCAGGTTCAGACATACAAAATTTCATATAGACCAGAAAGCTACTAACTATCTAAATCTATCCATGCACAATTAGGGTGCAGTACAGGACAAAAGCAAGGATTTTTCCATAAAGATTTCTGTCTCTGAGCCCTCATCATTCATTTACTCTTTTTCTTAGTTACTGTTCGCATTACTGAGACAAAATGCCCACTCACAATTGATGAACTGATCCACCAATCACCCATCGTTAATCCCAGTGCCCCTAATCCCAGCATCTCATTATGAGTCAGTCAATCACACACTCTAGATTCAGCCATCTCTGAAAAAAAAAAAATCCTATGGCTGGGCCAAGGATTTAGGTCAGTGGCATAAGCACCTGCTTGGCAAGTGTGAGGTCCAGAGTCCAATTCCCAATACCACACACACACACAAAAAAAAAAAAACTTATGGCCACATGAGGCTTTGGGGGGACATCAGAAACAAAACCCAACAGTATGCTGTGTACATGAGACAGATTTTATCCAAAAACAAGTTCATAGGATAAAAATAAAAAGATGGAAAACAATAATCCCTGCAATGAAAGTCTGAAGACAAGCAGAAGTAGCTATCTTAATTTCAGACCAAACTGATGGAAGAGTCAGAGAAGGTCACTATATTTTGGTTAAAGTAACAAATCAACATAAAGTGATAGCAGTTATAAATATATATATGCACCAAAACCAGTGGACCCACCTTCATAAAAATAAGCACTATTGGACATAAAAGATCAGATACATAGGGGCTGGGGATTTAGCTCAGTGGCATAAACACCTGCCTGGCAAGCATGAGGTCGTGAGTTTGATCCCTGATACAAAAAAAAATCAGATATATAACACAATTATAGTGAGTAATCTTGACACCCCATTACCATAAAAAGAAAGATTAACTAAATAAAAAAAATTCAACAAAGATATATCAGAGTTGAACCACACTTTCAAACAATTAGAGTCAACAGACATCAACAGTATTCCACCCAACATCAACAGAATATACATTCTTCTATGCAGGACACAGAACTTTCTCCAAAATAGGTCACATACCAGCAAATAAAGCATGCTTAAGTATTAGAAGAGAATCAAAAGTATCCCATGCATATTAACAAATCACCTTGCAATGAAACTAGAATTTACTGATAAAAGAAATTATTCAAACACATGGAAATTAAACAATACACTCTTGAATAATCAATGGGTCACAGAAGAAATCAAGAAGAAGATAGTTCTTAGAAGATAGATAGTTCTTAGAATCCAACAATAATGTTGATACAACAAAAATGGGACAAAATGAAAGCAGTCCAAAGAGGGACATTTACAGTTTTGAATGCCCACATGAGAAAGACAGAACAAGTCCAAATAAATAACCCAATGATGGACTTCAAAATCATAGAAAAATAAGAACAATCCAATCCTAAACTAACACAAGGAAAAAATTATAAATATCATAGATGAAATAAATTAAATTGAGACTAAAAATACTAAGAATTCAAAAGAATAAACAAAATAAACAAACCCTTAGGCAATTTTACCAAAAAAAGGAAAGAAAGGAATCAATGAAATTAGAAGTGAAACATGAAATCACAACAGATACTGCTGAGATCCAGATTATTAGTAATACCTCAAAATCTGTACTCCAATAAAAAGGAGAGTCAAGAAGAAATAGGTAAGTACTTAAATACATATGAATTGGGCTGGGGATTTAGCTCAGTGGCATTAAGTGCCTGCCTTGCAAGCATGAAGTCATGAGTTTGATCCCTGGTACCAATAAAAAAAATACATATGAATTATAAAAACTGAACCAAAAAGATATAAAAATCTTAAATGGTCCAATTATAAATAATGAAATTGAAGGAATAATTTTAAAAATACCACTAAAAAAAAGCTCAGGAGTCAGTAGATTCATCATTGAAGTCTACAAGAACTTCAGGGACCAGGCATGGTGGCACACACATATGATGCTAGCACTTGGAAGGCTGAGGCAGGAGGATCACTACAGTTCAAGGCCAATCTGGGCTATAAACTGAGTTCAAGGCCAGCCCAAAGTACATAGTGAGACCCTGTCTCAAAAAAAAAGACCAAAAAAAAAAAAACTTTCAAGGACTGACAACAATATATTCAAATTCTATAATGAAACTGAAAAGGAAGGAGTGTTCCCAAAGTCATTTCTAGAAACTAACATTACCCTGATTCTAAAATCATAGGATACACTAAGAAGTTAAATGACCAGCCAAACCTTTCAATGAAAAGTTACACAAAAATTCTTAACAAGATTCTGGCAAACAGAATGAAATGATTCATCAAAAAGATCATACATACATCATGACCAAGTAGGTTTCATCCCAGGAATGCAAGGATTATTCAACATACACAAGTCAACAAATGTAATACTCCACATAAACAGAAGGATAAAAATCATGTGATAATCTCAAAAAAATGCAGAAACAAATCTTTGACAAAATCATTCATTCATGATATAAAAAAAACTGAAAAATATAGGCACAGAAGGACCTCATCTCAATCTGACAAAAGTCATTTATGACAAAACTACTGACAATAATCTATTAAATGGGGAAAACCTAAAACTTTTCCTTCTGGAAACAGGAACAAGAGAAGGATATCCACTGTAACGACTCTTATTCAATATAGTACATGAAACAATAGCTAGAACAATCAGACATGGGAAAGAAATTAAATGGTACATATAGGAAAGGAAGATCTCAAAATATCAGCAATTATCATTGCTAATGATATAATCTTTTACATAAAAAGACCCAAAGAACTCCACCAAAACACTCCTAGAAATAATCATATTCAGCAGTGTGGCAGAATACAAAATCAATACACAAAAGTCAATAATACCATTTCTGTTCACCAATAATGAATTCACTGAGAAGGAAATAAGCAAAACAATGCCATTCAATGGCATAAAAATAAATTTTTAGGAATTAACTTAAATAATAAAGTAAAAGACTGCTACAACAAAGCTATAGTACTGTGGAAAAGGAAATCAAAAAATGAAAACATTTCCCATTTCTGGACAGGAAGAACCAATAATTGTCAAAATGGCCATATTTCCAAAATTGATACCTAGATTTAAAGCAATCTCAATCAAAATACAAACACCATTCCTCAAAGAACCAAGGAAAACAACCCTAAAATTCAAACGTATCATAAAAGATCCAGAATACTAAAAGCAATCCTAGGCAACAAGAACGAAACAGGAGACACACTCACACATTTCAAGTTACAATAATACAGTAGTGATAAAAACAGTTACAGTAATACAGTAGTGATAAAAACAGTTACAGTAATACAGTAGTGATAAAAACAGAATGGTACTGCACAAAACAGACATATGAATTAATGGAATAAAAGAGAAGATGCAGAAACAACCTGGGGAACATTCATTCATCTGATCTTTGACAAAGGACCCAAAAACATATGCTGGAGGAAAGATCACATCTTTTGCAAATGGCACTGAGAAAGCTGGCTGTATATATGCCTAAGATTGAAGTTAGGCACATATATCTCACCATATACTAAGCTAAAATAAACACAGATCAAATATACAGAAGCATTTCACCTATTAGAAGATAAAATAGGTAAAATTCTTGAAGACAAAAACATAGGCAAGGATTTTCTAAGTAGACCCCCAACTGCACAAAAAAATAACATGAAGAATCAATGAATGGGATTATATGAAAGTTTAAAACTTCTGCAAAAGAAATAACCAATATAGTAAAGAGACAACTTACAGAATGGGAAAAGAATTTGACAGCTATATCTCAGACAAAGGATTACTGTCTAGAATATATAAAGAAATTAAAAAATTAAGACTCCAAAAATAAAAGACCCAATCCAAAAATGGGCAACTGAAGTCAACATGACACTTCTCAAAAGAAATATAAATGGCCAATTGATACATGAAAAAATGTTCGACATTTCTGGTCACTAGAGAAATGCAAATTAAAACACTGAGAGTCTATCTTCTCCAGAAAGAATCGCTATTATCAAGAAACAAATTCCTGTGGTTGCAGAGAAAAGCGAACCTTTTCACATTGATGGGAATGTAAAGTAGTATAACCACTATGGAATTCACTGTGGAGATTTCTCAAAAAACTAAAAATAGACATTCCATTTCACCTGGCTATTCCGCTTTTAGAAATCTTCTCCAAAATAGTTAAAGCCATTATATTATAGTGATACATGAATACCCACGTTTATAGCAGCAAAACTCATAATAGCTAAATCTTGGATGCAAACTTATATCCATCAACAGATGAAAGGATAAGAAAAACATGGTATTTATTACTCTGCTATACAGAAGCATAAATTTGGATGATTTATGGGAAAATGCTAAGTAAAATAAATCACACAAACTTAAATATTGCATGATTTATCTTATATGAGAAACAGGTATAAATACATTTTTTAAAAAAGATAGATAATAGGAAATAGGGAGATAGATCTTTTACCAATGGGAAGAGGACCAAGAGAAGGAGGGACTGGAAAGGATGGGGAGGGGAATGAGACACAAAAAGAATTAGGATGTATTATGTACATTTATTCCCCCTGATGAATGTAATCATTATGTACTGCAAACATGTGCAAATAAAAGTAAAAATTAAAAATCTCTGTCTATAATTCAGGGTATTACAATCAGTAACAGTAATCTGATGATATTATAAAATCTAACACATTTCCATAACAACATGTCTAATATAAAATTTGCCAGAAACTTCAAAACTTGAGCTTTCATATTTAATACTTTAAATGATCCCAAAAAGCATGATTTTCATATATTAGTATTAAAATTTAAATTTATATCATGTACAAATGCTTACTGAGGATATTAAGTATATACTACCCCACACAATATTCCCTACTACCCCACACATAATGCAATTCACAGACATGAATGTGGGTATGTGTATGTGTATGTGGGTGTAGATGTGTATGTATACCTCCCTGATTTTTTACATATTTTTTTTCACTCATAGAGCCTAAGCTACAAATAACTATGACAAATAACAGAAATGATGAGGGGGAAATGAAAAAAAAGGAGGAAGGAACATTCTGTAGCATTTCCCTACACCCAGCAGATGGTGCTACTGGCACATCACTGCCATTCAGAGAGGCAGAACAGTATTGTACAATGGCATGAACACTTCAATTCATTCTTGCCAGTTTGGGGGGGCAGGTAATGTCATAGATGAGACATTCCATTGCTCAGCTCCACAACCTGCCTTTTCCAACACTTGAATAGTTCCTTACTTCCCAACTACTCTTAGAAAAAAGCAGATTTGAGCTTTAATCTTATCTTCTCCACTTAACAACTAAGTGACTCAAAACAAGTTGGACAGTTTCCCAGAACCTCAGTTTTCTCATATGCAAAAAGAGGCAAAAATATCTGCATTATGCAGTTGTTATCAGGATTAATGATCAGCACACGTTTTAAGAATACAATGTTTATTCTTCTAGCAACACACTGAGAGACTCAAAAATCCAGATCATGGTGCATGCTATAAGAGATTTCAAATCCTGAAACATATTGGCTCCAAAAGAAAAAATCACTAATCAAATTTATACTAAGTCAGCCCTGTTACTACAGAGCACACATACCAGTAAAATCATGAACCTCAGTTTTAGAAAGAACTTTTATAATAATCTATTCCAACTCTTACATTAATAATACTCAGTAGGGACTGAAGAAGTTAAAACTCATTTTCAACATTCCTCTTGCTTTCTTGACAAAAACCACGAAATAAAGTTCAACAAAATTCTGGTTGGTCAGCTCAACAAAATTCTAGTGGGTGACGATATTGAGAGAATAAAGCATTGAAAGGATTGAATGTTTGTAAGACATGCCAAAATACTGTTTACTTGATACACAAAAGTATCCTTGACAATAAACTAGATTATTATACAGTTCTTTGCACTTCCAGTCAATCTAGATGCTGAAATTTTCTTCCCTACATCAATCCAAAATTTACCACCCTTTGACGAGTACCTAAAGATCCCTTACTCTTTCCCTACCACCCCACACACAATGAAATTCACAGACATTTTTCTCTCTCATCAGATTAAGTGCTTCTCATGTCACATAATTCCCAGCCTTCTCTTCCATGTGAGGTTTGCCTCTCCCAAAGAATTTTCCCTGACAAGCAAATGAAGGAGTAGGAAGTAGCAAACTATGATTCATAAGCCATGTGGAACATATCAATTTTTGTGCAGTCCAGCAGAATGTTTTCTATATATGAAACTAGTAGAAAAATGTGACATGAAATTCAAAGATAAGTGTTAATGTTGTACTGAAACACAACCCATGGTCATTTGTTTACAAATCATTTATGGATACTTCCATGCTACAATAGAAGAGTTGAGTAGCTGCAACAAAAACCAACTGGTTCACAGATACTGTCATATTAATCAAGGCTCATACAAAAAAAGTTTGCTTAAAAAGTATAGGAAAACACTGGTCTCAAGGGCATGTTCACTGGGATAATCTACGGCCAATGCTTTTCTCCATCAGAGACAACTGACTCCTAAAGGAAATTAACCTTCACTCAACAAATTCCACCTCCCTTCACTCCCACAGTCTCAATCACACCTTTAAAAAGGTCATTGCTCTGATAAAGCATGGCAACCTGGCTCTAATCAGGCATCCTAAGGAAACACAACAACACACAATGCATACTGATTCCATAGCTCTCTGGGTAGTTCACGGAAAAAAAATAAAACATTCAACTTAATGATGGTTGAATTTGGAGTCATGTAATTACCACTTACCAATAGTTGCTACTACTCTTTCTCAAATCCCAATTACCATATTGCCCAAGTTGCAAGTCTATGTCACTTCAGTTCAGTAAAATTTGTGTCATATATTCACAATGGAGAGAATGTGAAACAATCTCATTAGGGGTAAGTAGAGATTTCCAGTGCTAAGATTCAGATTCTACTGAGGTGAAATCATGTCTTCTGAGGGGATGATGGCAAAAGAGCAGACAGTTTCTAATCATACTGTGAAAAAGTTGGTCAGTGTAAAATATTATGGTTATGACCCCTTTGCCACTTTGAATTCAACACAAAATGACAAATATTTATTGAAGATCTTTGTGCTCTAGGAATATATTGGTCTCTAAGTTACAAAAGAATAAACAAGGCTCATTCCCTATCTTAAGAACCTCATAAGTAGAAATTATACAGGAACATAGACAAATGTGTATAAGAATAATTAACCAAATTATCAATATTAAACCAAATAATTTGTAGTAATTATTTATGGCTAGTAGGTTCACAGTTTTTATTTTCTTTTCTTCAGTTCAGTATTTTCTAAGTTTTATACTAAACATTAATTTCATAGTAAAACAATCATGAAAAATAAAATATGGTGAGTTATATAAATATACAATTATGAACTAAGTAATTAATTATAACTCTCTGTTGAAAGGTTTCTCTCAAGAAAAACTTCACAGAGGAAGGCTAACAGAGATTCTCAACAATTAATAGGAGTCACCAGGGGACAGTGAAGAAAGATATAAGAAGGCAAAGAAACATGAAATAGCATTATATATTCATGAAGGTTGAGATAGTTCATTATGATTGGAACATAAAGAGGAATACAGAAAGAAAAATGGAGCTGGAGAACACCCACATCCAAGATCATGAGGACATACTTTTCTTCCCAGTGCTGTATGGTGGCTGAAATGAAAGTTAAATTGTCAGTGGGCACTAAGTTTAAGTAAATTAAGTTAGTTAAACAAGTATAAAGAACAGCCTCTCATCCTTTATTCATTCCAAGAGATAATAATAAAGTCAAAGCAGACATCTTGACTAAAATTTCATATAAATTTCAGTTCAGACTGGGAGAGTCTGACTAGATGATCTTTAAGTTCCTTTCGAACACTAAATTCCATGATTCTTTGATATCTGGGGACTGATGTCCCTGTACATACTCTGTTCAACCTCTATTAAAGTCCACACAATTTGTTGTTGATTCATTGTGCCACATACTGAATGAATATGCGAAGAGGCCTTCTTTCAGTGTCCTGTGACTAGTAGGTGGGGATGATACTAGCCCAGATTTGAGAACTGCTATTGCAGTCTCAGGTGAGCATGTAAGAAAGTAAGAAGGTAAACACCTAGAAGGTGGAGATACAGAAGGAGCTAAACTCGTTTAGGAATGTATTAGGACACCTCCAGAATGCAACTCCTCCCTCATATGGACCATTATCCCTTCTATAAAAAGGCCATTATCACCAGAAGCAGCACCCTGCAAGCTGCTTCAGTCTCCATCCTACTGTTCCTCTGGTGAACTAGGTAAGTAAGCAAGTGTTTCGTACTGCTCAATTGCTCATGGATTCTTAAGGCTATAAAATTATGAAAGTTCAATATGTGTGCTAAAACAAACAGGAATTTGTATAAAATATGTGTGTATAAATATATTATGCTTTGGAGAACTTTGGTGGTATGTTTAATTTTGCTGAAAAAGAAAATGAAGCAATGACCAAACTACACGTAGGACATCTGTTTTGGGGGTCTTCGCTTAAGATAATGGGAATCTAGTTACCAGTCAGGCAAGGTCTCTGTTTAACTTCCAAGCCTTTTTTCTCTGCTGTATAACCAATAAAGCCTAAGGGTCAGTCTCTGTGTGGAGAATCAAAACAGAAGCTAAATCTGATAGCAGTAGCCCCCTAGTTTCATATCACCTAAGACTGTGGCTGGTTTTGCCCACTTTGTCTACCTTGAGTAGTCTACAAGTCTTGAGGATCCAATGTAGCCACTGGTGCTCTTTAGTTGGAGATCAGGGTCCTGTTCTCTGAAGTGTGATGGTTGAGACCTAAAAAGAAACAGAGGAAGTAGACCAATTAGCAGAATCAGGATTTCTATAGTTCCTGAATAAAGTAAATGCCTCTGGTAGAGGTGGGGAGCCCAAAACAGAAGACTATAACTCTTACATTTATTTAGTAGTAGAAATACAAAACATGGGTCCTGTTCCAAGTGTCATCATTCTCTTGCTATATGGACTTGATAAATCAATCAATTCTGAATTAGTTCTTGATTAAAACAGAATAAAATTAATCATGACTGACAACTCTTACAAATAATTAGATCTATATGCTTAAAAAAGGAATAGCAAGGCATGGTGGCTCATGCCTATAATATCAGCACTCAAGAGGCTGAGGCAGGAGGATTGCCATGAGCTTGAGGCCAGCCTGGCCTACATAGTAAGTTCAAGGCCAGCCCAAACTGCACAGCAAGACACTGTCTTAAAAGAAAGAAACAAAGAAAGAGGAATAAGAAATAAGAGGTATATCTCTCCCCTCCCCCTTTTAGGTTAACATAAATTTGCAAAAAGATGCCTAAACTCCTACAAGGCATTGTCACTGTCATCGACGTTTTCTACCAATATGCTACCCAGCATGGAGAATGTGACATGTTGAACAAGGAAGAGCTGAAAGAACTTTTGGAAAATGAATTTCACCAAATTCTAAAGGTAATAACTTCATGTTATGACTGAATTCTGGAATTCTCTTCTTTGCCTCTTTCTAACTTTTTATCATATATGTCAATCATTTAAGAGGATGCTACCTACTTGACAATACAGAATTGGCATTTGGTGGGCTTGAGAGACCATCAAAAGTTGATCCATAATGGATGACCAAGTAATAGATGACCAAGTAAATTATCCCACTAAACATCAGACAAAATCTATAGATTTTTAAAATGTCCTATCTATGGGAGCAATTGTGGCAGTCCTCAAAAAATTGCCAAGTATGTGAAATGCATCTTGTTCCATATCTTTTTCTTTCTTCAGTTCAAAATGTCCACACCACTGTCCATTTCTGAGATTTTGGTAGTACTGAACAGCATCTGAGTTCTGGAAATTGGTATTAACACCTACCTCACAAGAACAACCACTACCTTAAAGGTGTCAATTCTAAAACTAAGTATTTTAGTGTTTAAACCTAGTTCTTGAGCTTCAATTCCTTAAATTTAACCACCTACTGAATACTATTTGGATCACTCTGGTTGTCTTAAATTAAATTGGTCAGATATAAATCTTATCATCCCCCCCTTAAATCATTCCTTCCTTTTTTCACTCAAGGTAGAAATCTGGTGCCATTCTCTATGTCCTCACTCTCAGCAGGCACCACCACTTTCCTGTCTCCATCTAGTTCATCAACAGCCCATGTCCCTCTATCACTACTGTTGGTGCATTTCCTATTTCCAATCTCAGCATTAGATGCTCACAACTTTCAACAACTTGCATCTGCTCTTAATACAAAATCCTTAACATGACTTAAAGTTGTGATCTAGTCCCTATTTATCCACTTCTCTTTACTTTTCACACTCTAGACCCAGAAATTCTTTCAGTTCTCTGAATGAGCTATGCCTTCTCTCACCTTTAGCTCTTTGTTCATATCATTCCCTTTGCCTGGAACAATCTTTTGCCCTCTTTCCTTTCCTTTCTACCTCTTCATTTGGCTAATTCTAATCCATCATTCAAAAGCCACTACATCCACCCATTAACCTTTCTCAGATCCAGAATAGTTCTCTTCCAATGCCCTCAAAGAAATCTTCTCACAATAACTTGCAATGGTAATGGTAATATGTATCTGCATTAAACTTTAAGTTGCATTTTGTCACAATACTCATGTTTACTGGCTTATTCCCTAATATAATATAATGATAGGGAGATAACAGGTAACAATAAATGTTGAATGAGATAATCAATTTAATTGGATGAATAAAGAAAAGATTATTTATATAGCTAATTATAGTTAATTCAGATATCTAAAATTATTATTTATAAATTAGCTAATTATTCCTACTTCATCATGCTTCATCAAAGATAATTGGTCCCCTGCTTCCTTTCACCTTCCAATTGTATCTTCTTCTAGCTATTTCTTACTACAGTATACTCCTGTATACTCCTTTCTCACTGCTGAATATAGGACAATCCAGGGTAAAGGACTAGGTGATTCAGTTCCACCCAAATATGCCAAGCATCACATTTGTACAGAATTCCTCCAGCTGGTTATTTGACTGTATAATACACACTGAAAGAACTGCATTTGTATCTTATTCTTACACAGAACCCAGATGATCCAGATACTGTAGATATCATCATGCAAAATCTGGATAGAGACCACAATGAACAAGTGGATTTTACTGAGTATCTTCTGATGGTATTCAAGTTGTCTCGGGCTTGTAATAAAATTGTTGGCAAAGACTACTGCCAAGCTTCAGGGTCAAAGCAGAAAGATCACAGTCATCAGCACCAAGAGAAACACAATGAAACAGAAGAGGAAGGAAAAGGCCAAAAATCCTCTTCCACTTACTCAAGTTCAAGTGCAGGAGAGAATGGCTCCTTTTCCAAGGACTCCAGAAGAAGCATTAAACAAAGGCCTAGATCCACCTCCAGAAAACTGAAGCATGAAGACTTGTCTAGTTCTCAACACCAAAATACTAGATCTGGAGAGTCTTCTGGCTATGGGCAATATGGTTCTGGGTCCAGTCATTTTTCTAGGCAAAAATATCATAAATCCAATGCATGTGGGCATTCAGGAAGCCGTGAAAATCAAACACATAGTTCAGAATCAAGTCAATCCTCTAATTACGGAAAATATGGATCTGGCTATAGTCAACCTCCTAGTCAGAAATACAGCAAGTCCACCTCAGAAAGTTATGAACAGTATGGGTCAGGGTCAGGTCAGTCATCAAATTGTGGACAGCATGGATCTTTAAATGGTCAGTCCTCAAGCTTAGGACAACATGGATCTAGATCAAGCCAATTTTCTAGCCACAGTCAACACAGGTTTGGTTCAGGTCAGTCATCTAGCTACGGAGAACAGAGTTCAGGCTCAGAGCAATCTTCAAGATACAGTCAATATGGATCTAGATCAGGCCAGTACTCTAGCCACAGGCCACATCGGTCAGGTTCAAGAGAATCATCCAGTTTTGGACAACAGGAATCAGGTCAGTCTTCTGCTTTTAGTCAGCATGGATCTGGCTTAGGTCAGTCCTCTAACTATGGACATGGTTCTTCATCAGGACAGACATCAAACTGTGACCAACATGAATCAAACTCAGGTCAGACTTCTAGTTGTGGACAGCATAGGTCTGGATCAAACCAGTCTTCTAGGCACAGGCGATATAGGTCTGGTTCAAGTTCATCTTCTAGGAGTGGTGAATATAGCCGACACAGATCTGGATCAAGCCAATCTTCTAGGCACAGGCGATATAGGAGGTCTAGTTCACAGCAATCTTCCAGCAGTGGTAGATACAGATCTGGGTCAGGTCAGTCTTATACCCACAGTCAACATGGATTTGAACCTGGTCAGTCCTCAAAGTTCAGCCAACATGGGTCTAGGTCAAGTCAGTCTTCTGGCTTTGGTCAATATGGATCTGGCTCAGGAAGGTCTTCTAGGTTTGGGCAACATGGTTATGGCTCAAGAGAGTCCTCTAGCTTTAGTCAGCATGGATCTGGTATAAGCCAATCCTGCAGCAGTGGGCAACACAGTTCAGCTTCAGGAGAAACACCAAGCTATAGCCAACAGGGGTTTGGCTCAGGTCAGTCTTCTAGCTATGGCCAACATGGGTCTGGTTCAAATCAGTCTTCTAACTACAGCCAACATGGGTCTTCCTCAGCACAGTCTTCTGGCTTTGGCCAGCACAGATCAGGCTTAGATCAGTCTTCCAGCTACAGTCACCATGGGTCTTGTTTAGGTCAGTCTTCTAGCTATGGTGGATACAGGTCTGGCTCTAGTCAGTCACCTAGCCAGAGCCGACGTGGATCTGAATGCAGTCAGTCTTCAAGATTTAGCCAACATCAGTCTGGACCAAATCAGTCTTCTGCCTTTGGGCAACACGAATCTGGCTCAGGTCAGTCTTCTGCCTTTGGTCAACATAGGTCTGGCATAGGTCAATCCTCTAGTTATGAACAACATGGTTCTTCATCATCATGCTGTGGTCAGTATGGATCCAGGTTGGGTCAGTCTTCCAACTATGGTCAGCATGGTTCTGGATCAAATCAGTCTTCTAGCTATGGCCAACATATAACTGGATCAAGTCAGTCTTCCAGACCTAGGCAACATGGGTCTGGTCAAAGAGAGTCTTCTGCTTTTGGTCAGCATAGATCCAGCTCAGGTCAGTCTTCTGGCTTTGGTCAACATGGGTCTGGCTCAGGAGAATCTTCTAGTTTTGGTCATCATGGACCAGGCTTAGGTCATTCTTCAAGCTATAGTCACCATGGCTCTGGTTTAGGTCAGACTTCTAGCTATGGTAGACACAGGTCTAGCTCAGGTCAGTTGCCTAGCCAGAGCCGACATGGGTCTGAATCCAGCCATTCTTCAAGATTTAGCCAACAAAGGTGTGGATCAAATCAGTCTTCTGCCTTTGAGAAACATGGATCTGTCTCAGGTCAGTCTTCTGGCTTTGGTCAACATGGGTCTGGCTCAGAAGAGTCTTCTGGTTTTATTCAGCATAGATCTGGTTTAGGTCAATCACCTAATTATGGACAACATGGTTCTTCATCATCATGCTATGGTCAGCATGGATCCAGCTCAGGTCAGTCTTACAGCTATGGTCAGCATAGGTCTGAATCAAATCAGTCTTCTAGCTATGGCCAACATATATCTGGATCAGGCCTGTCTTCTAACCAAAGGCAACATGGGTCTTGCTCAAGAGAAACTTCTGGCTTTAATCAACATGAGTCAGTTCCAGGAGAGTCATCTGGTTTTAGTCAGCATGGTTCTGGCTTAGGTCAATATTCTGGCTATGGACAACATGGCTCAACATCAGGACAGTCATCATGCTGTGGTCAACATGGACCCAACTCAGCCCAGTCCTCCAGCTATGGTCAATATAGATGTGGTACAAATCAACCTTCCAACTCTGGCCAATATGGATCTGCCTCAAGTCATTGTTCTAGCCATAGCCAACATGGGTATGCCTCAAGTATGCCTGAACACTATGAGTCTGGTTCACTTCCTTCATCTGTCTCTGGACAATGTGGTTCTGGATCTGGTCATTGTTCTAACTCTCAACAATATGGATCTGGCTTATGTTACTCATCTAGCTCTAGATCATGTGGTTCTAGACCTAGTCAGTGTTCTAGTTTTGAGCAACATGAATCACAAGGGAGATGTGGAAACCAGTGGAAATCTAGAACCAATACTATCAATAAACTGTCATTTTGCAATAAGGACCACAGACAAAGTGGCTATCATGACCAGAAAGAACGAGCAGATAGCTATGGAGAGGGAAGTACAGGCTCAAGATCCCAAAGTTTCAATAGTAGCACTCCACTCTATGAATATGTCCAACAGCAGAGGTGTTAAATATAGAGATGAAAAATGAATGCAAATGAAACTAACAAAAAAGCAATTTTAAAAATGAGAAACTATTACAGAAAAGCAACTCATCATGAAACTTCTATGCTTCTATCTTTTTCTTTTAAAACTGCAATTGTACTCTACTACTTGTAATTTGGCTCCTTCCCCAAAAATGTAGGGTGTGTGGGATAGTTTTTATGTAATATTAAGTTGAATATATGACTAGTATGGGGTTAAATTTGGAAAAATAATGCAAAGTATTTTAGGAACTTGGATTTTAGTTAAGGCATCATTTTGATAGCTCATTATTTAATCAGAGATAATACCAAAGCTAACCATGTGGTTTTAAAAAATTAGATACTGTAAATATACCATACTAAAGTTAAAGCTTTCCTCTAATAGCTACATGTAGTCAGATTTGGGGTGTATTCTATATATAATAGAGGCAAAAAGAACAAATTCTAAAAGCAAAGATATGCTACTGATATTGCGTTGGCTTACACCTCTTTTTTACCTAACATCATTTGTTAGGTAATTAACTGGTATTATGAAGAGTTACTTCACATGCTACTCCTAGGCCAAGCAAGAACATAATTTCTCAACGAGCAAGTTGAAGCAGTTCAGGATCAAAGGATCCAAATGTAGGTTTTAACCTGATTTCAACAGAAAGATCTCAGCTCCTACTTTTAAGAACTTGGCTCCATGTTTTTCTGTTGTTTTTTTCTCTCTAAAATTAAAAAATAGATTAAATAATTAAAAATAGAAGTTGGATCCATATTAAAAAAACTTTAGAGGTACTTAGTATAGAAATATAATAACTCCACATAGGAGAATATCCATACTCTGATAGGAAGAAAGACTATCACTATTATATAGTTCCTCTATTTGACTGTAGTGAATTTGTTTCAAGTTTGGATTTGAATAACTGCATTGCATTAAAATTGGCAATGAATAAATGGTGATCAAATATATTGTGCTTTGTCTTCTTTCTGATTCATTTCATTTCTCTAACACAACTGGTTAAACTAGAATTCAATACAAGTAGCACTTTCCCTAGGACCTAATCTTCACAAACAACTCAGACTGTATAGTTTTTAAATTTTATTTAATAAGATAATTTCATTTGAAAAAGTCCAAAATTTTATGATACTGTTCTTGGCCTTGATATTTTAGATATGACACAGATAGCAAAAGCAAAAAACAAAGAGGTAATACTATAAAAACTAAATAAATAAATAAATAAGATTGCATCAAACTGGAATAAATGAAATAAAACTACAACAAGTGAAACAAAGCAGAATCAGAAAGACATTTACTGCATGACCTCACTTATATATGTAATTTTAAAAAGTCAAACTCACAGAAACAAAAGTAGAAGAATGATTATCATGAGTCAGGGGTTGGGGCAAACAGGAAGGTGCTGGCCAAAGAATACAAACTCTCAGTTACAATATAAATAAATTCTGGAGAACTTACAGCACCATAATTGTAGTGAAAGTGAATGCATTTTATCTTGAAATCTGCTAAAGAACAGATTTTTTTCACTTTGTATTTTATGAAAAAACAAAAAATTACACAACAAAATAATAAGAGAATAAGAACAGTTAACATACCGTATCATTATCTTCAAAATAGTTACTCAGAGTATAAGGAATAAACCAAAATGATTCTTACAAAAAGAGAAACAAATGGAAAATAACACAAAACTTTCTTTGGAATGATCTAAAATAAACCAGTAGTATAAACAAAACAAGTAGCATATATATATTAAAACATATTTTGAAACAACAAAACATGTAATTTGGAGAAGTATTTGAGCTTCTCTTTTCTATTTATCTCTCTTCTATTTTGCTCTTTATTTGTATATATACATATATATACTTTTTTATTTAAGAGAACCACACAATATTAGAGCTTCTGTGTCCAATTTATTTCACTAAATATTATGTTCTCAAACTGCATCTATTTACATATGAGTGCCTCAAGTTTATCTTTCTTTATAGTGGCATAGTACTTCAGTGTATATAAATACTACCTCTGTAAACTAGTACAACTATGGAAATCAGTATAGTAATTCCTCAAAAAAAACTAAAAATAGAAATTCCATTTGACCCAGCTATCCCTTCTAGGTATCTTCCCAAAAAGAGTTAAAATCATCATATTGTCATAGTGCAGGAATACATGCATACCCATATTTATAGTACAATTTATAATAGATCTTGAAAACAGCACATATATCTAACAACAGATGAATGAATAAGAATAGATCTTAAATGTTCTCATTATATCAAAAAATGGTTAACTATGAGATGACACATATTCTAAATTAGCTGACTTGTAGTAATTTCAAAATGTATACATATCAAAACATTACATTTTAAATCTTAAATACAGCTCCTCTTCCCCCCATAGACCTGAGGGCCCAGCGGAGGTTGGCTTTGCTCCTCCTCCTCTCTCCATGGACCTGAGGGTCAGAGGAAACTTCAGCCTCACTCCTCCTCCTCCCTCCAAGGATCTAGGGGTCAGCAGACTTTGGCCTCAGCTTTCCTTAATGGACCTGGGGATCGGGGAAAATTTTGGCCTCACCTCTCATCCTCCCTCCATGAATCTAGGGGTCAGAGGAAACTCTGGCCTCACTCCTTCTCCTCCCTTCATGGGCGTAGGGGTCAAAGGACATCGGCCTCACCTCTCCTTCTCCCTCCAAGGACCTAGGAATCAGAGGACTTTGGTCTCACCTCTCCTCCTCCTTCCACAGACCTAGAGATCAGCAGACGTCAGCCTTACCTCTCCTCCTCCCTCTAGGACCTAGAGGTCAGAGAACATTGGTCTCACCTCTCCTCCCTCCATGGACCTAGGGGTTAGCAGGATTGTTGGTCACCCTCCCTCCCACCCAAAAGACCACAGAAGCTCACAGACAACAAGCAACCCTCCCACCACCTGCACAACCTTGGTGGGCTGGTGGGGGCATGGCAATACTTCACCTACACAGAAGACCACAGCAGGCTAGTGACAGTATAGTGAGTTTCCCCCTCAAACAGAGGACCTCCATGAGTAAACAGGAACAGCAGAGAACTCCCCCCACCCCAGCTGTAGGACTTGGCAAGTCTGGCAAGAGTGTGGGTGAGTCCTTCCTCCATATAGAAAACATCAGGTGAGTTGAGGAGAGTGCCAACAAGGCCTCCCCCAACCTGGAGGTAATCAAAAGGGCCTGCAAGACACCCAGTGATGCAGGAAGGTCCCAGCTGAGGTGCACACTATAGCCAGGCAGATCAGGCAACCTGAAACAGCCTGAAGCCGTAGTAACAATAGAAGCTAAAAGATTGGCTTATATCAATACACCTAGGCAAGTCAGCTGAGGAAGAATATAGGACTCACCCAAGAGGCCCTGCAGAGGGAATTCAGGTGACTGGCCCATCCCCCTTCTTTGTGGGATCCAGCAACAGGACAAACATCAACCACACAGTAGGACTCTAAGACGCAAACACTGGACAATGAGACTAGTGGGATTGAAAAGACCAAAATATTAACCAAAGTAGTGAAAATGACACAACAAAAAAGTAAAACAAAATCTCAAATGTCCAGTCCATCAGGAATAAGTATAGAAGACACTTAAATACAATACATTAGAAGTCATTCACCTGAAATTTCTGAAAAGACAGAAAATGAAGTAAAGAAACAAATCCATGAGGCTACAGGGGAAATCAGATTAGAAATAATCTCTCATGTAAAAAAAGAAATGATAACCTTAATAAAGGAGTTGCTCAGCATATCTAGACAAGACATACATAAAAAAGTACCAGAGCATTGCAAAATGATGGAAACTTTGAATGAACAAAACAGAAAAGAAGTAGAATGCATGAAACAAATTTAAACAGATATGCAGGAGATTTAAAAAAAAAGCTCTATTGAAAGCTGGCAAAAACCATTTGAATGAAGCTGAGAACAGAATTTTGGACCTTGGGGACAGGATCACAGTTACAAATCATGAAAAGAAAGAAGTTTTAAAAATAACAAGACACCATGAAATGACAATTTAACAGTTTCAATATGATGCAGAGAAAAACTGTACAAGAATAATAGGCAACAATGAAGATGCAAGAGTCAATGCAGTGACATTGGTAAACTATTCACAGAATAGCAGAAAATTTCCCAAACCTGGGGAAAGAATCTGATATATAGAGAAGTGAGGCATATAGAATACCAAACAGTCATAACTAAAATAAATCTACACCCAGACACATAATAATTAAAATCCAAGAAATTCAGCATAAAAACAGAATGCTTAAAGCTGTCAGAGAATAGACACAACTCACCTATCAAAGAAAGCCTATTAGAATCATGACAGACTTCTCAGCACAAACCCTCAAGTCAAGACAAGCCTGGAGTAAAACGTTTCACATCAAAAAAAAAAAAAACTTTTAACCCAGATTGATGTACCCTGGAAAACTTTACTTCAAATTTAATGAAGAAATAAGATATTTCCACGACAAAGAACAACTAAAGAAATTGATGTCCACCAAACCAACCCTAGAAAGACTACTGAAAGACATACTAAAGAGAGATAGAAATGACCACAATTTCCAGAACAACAACAGGAAGAAATCACCAGACAAGGCAAGCAATTAAACAAGAGGGAAAAACAGAAAACCAACAACAGAAAAATAACATGACAAAGTTGAGCCAGTACATATCACTTATATCCATCAATATAAATGGACTCAATTCACCTATTAAAAGAAATAGGTTGACAAAATTGATCAAGAAACAGAACCCAACAATATGCTGAATACAGGAAACACATCAGACTAAAAAGGAAAGTCACAGACTAACATTCAAAGGATGAAAAACAGTATTCCAGGTGACATGAACCTGCCAGAAAAAAGCAAGAGTAGCTATTCTGTTTACAGATAATGTAAACTTCAAACCAAAAATGGTCAAAAGAGATAAAGAAGGTCACTAAATACTTGTTAGGGGAATAATTCAAGAGGAAGAGCTAACAATCATAAACATATATGCATCAAATACAGGAGTACCCAACACTATAAGACAAATAATAATAGACATGAAAAACCAATACAAAATAACACAATTATAGTAGGTGACCTTAATACCCCATTGTCACAAAGAGATAAATCAACTAGACAAAAAGGAGGCAAAGAAATAACAGAACTGAATCAAACCTGTAAACAAATGGACTTAGTACACATTTACAGAGTGTTCCACTCAACCACATCAGAATACACATTCTTCTTAGCTGCACATGGGACATTCTCTAAAATAGACCATATATTGGTCATAGAACATTCTTAAGTAAATGTAAAGAAACTGAGATTATCCCATGTATATTGTCTGACCACTGAAATTGGAAATTATGGCAAAAGAAACTATAAAACTACATAAACACATGGAAATTAATTAATACCTTCTTGAACAACCAGTGTGTTATAGGTGGAATTTAAAAAGATATTAAACAATATCTACAATTCAATGAAAATGTAGATACAACATATCAAAACCTGTGTACATAATGAAAGGAGTCCTAAGAAGGGAATATACAGCAATGAACTGTCACATCAAGAAAACAGAATAAACACAAATAACCAACTTAATGTTACACTGTTAGCTTCTAGAAAAAAGAAGAGTAAGTCAGGCCCAAAGCAGATACAACAGAGTAAATTATAAAGATTGGAGCAGAAATTAATTCGATTGAAACTAAGAAAATACAAAAAACTAATGAATCAAAGAGCTGGTTCTTTGAGAGAATAAACAAAATTGATAAACCTCTAGCCAACCTTATCAGGAAAAAGAAAGAAAAGACTCAAATTCATGAAATAAGGACTAAATATAAAGGTATTACTACAGATCCCATAGAAATTCAGAAGATCATGAATATCTGCTGTGGAAATCTTTACTCACATAAGGTAGAAAACACAGAGCAAATGGAAAGATTTCTAGAAATATATGAATTACCAAAGCTGAGTCAAAAGATATAACAATTTTGAATAACCCAATATCAGATACTGAAATTGAAAACGTGATTAAAATCTTATTAACAAAGAAAAGCCCAGGTCCTGATGCATTTATGGCTGAATTATATAAAAAAAAATTAGAGAACATTTAATGCCAATACTCCTCAAACTTTTCAATGAAATTGAATGGGAAAAATTCTTCCTAACTCATTCCTGGAGGCAAGTATGACTCTGGTATCAAAACCTGAGAAAGACACAACTAAAAAGGGAAAACTATAGGCCAATCTCACTGATGAACATTGATGTAAAGATTCTCAATAAAATACTGGCAAATAGAATGCAGCAAATCATCAAGACAATTATACATCATTCCCAAGTGGGATTTATCCCAGGAATGCAGAGATAGTTTAATGTACACAAATCATAAGTGTAATACATCACATCAACAGAGCCAAAAACAAAAATCACATGATCATCTCAATAGATGCAGAAAAAGCTTTTGATAAACTTCAACACTCATTCATGATAAAAACCCTACAGAAACTTGGAATAGATGGTATCTACCTCAATCTGATAAAAACATCTGCGACCAACCAACAGCCAACATTATACTAAATGGACAAAAACTGAAAACTTTTACACTAAAATCAGGAACAAGACAGAGATGTCCACTATAAACACTCCTATTCAATATAGCTCTGGAATCATTATCTAGAGCAACCAGACAAGAGACAGAAATTAAAAGAATTAAGGATAGGAAAGGTGAAGTTAAATTATCACTATCTGCAGACAACACAATACTCTACACAGAAGATTCCAAGAACTCTATCAAAAGAATAGTAGACTTAATAAGCAAATTTAGCAGTGTAGCTGGATACAAAGTCAATACTCCAAAGTCAATAGCATTCCTGTACACAAACAACAAAATCTCTGAGAGAGAAATTATGGAAAGGACACCTTTCACAATGAAATACTTAGGAATCAAGCTAACAAACCTATACACTGAAAACTACAGTACTCTAAAAAAAAAGGAGAATAAAGAAGATAGCAGAAAATGAAAAGATATCCCTTGCTCATGATTAGGAATAAGCAATATTTTGAAAATGGCCATACTTCCAAAACTGCTATACAGATTTAATGCAATCCCAATCAAAATACCATTAACATACATCACAGATCTACAGAAAAGTATTCCTAAAATTCATTTGGAAACAGAAGAAACCTAGAATAGCAAAGGCAATTCTGGGCAACAAAGGAAAGGCAGGAGGCATCTCAATTCCTGACTTGAAATTATACTACAAAGCTACAGTGATAAAATCAGCATGGTACTGGTAAAGAAATAGACCTGAGGATCAATGGAACAGATTAGAAGATGCAAACAGAACTACAAAGACACTCAGCCACCTGATATTTGACAAAGGGGCTAAACGTGTTCACTGGAAGAAGGATAGTCTCTTTAATAAATGATATTGGAAAAATTGGCTTTCCAAATACCAAAGACTGAAACTAGACCCATGTCTATCACCATGCACTAAACTAAAGTCAAAATAGATCAAAGATCCAAATATTAAAACAGAAACACTAAATCTGCTGGAGACACAGTAGATAGGAATCTTGAAGACACAGGGGTAGACAAAGAATTCATGAACAAGACACAAGCCTCACAGGAAATACTTCAAAGAAACAACAACTAGGATCTCATCTTTTTAAAAGTTTTTGCACTTTAAAAGAAATCAGCAACAAAATGAAAAGAAAATCCACAGAATGGTAAAGAATTTTAGCCAGAAGCCCCTCAGACACAGGACTTACATCCAGAACATATAAAGAATTAAAAAACACCAACCCCTCCAAATTCAAAGACCTTCTCAAAAATGGGCACCTGAGATGAAGACATTTCTCAGATGAAGATATACAAATGGCAAATGAATACATGAAGAAATTGTCAACACCACTGGACATTTGAGAAATGCAAATTAAAACAATATTGAGATTCCATCTCACTCCAGAAAGAATGGCTGTCATCAAGAAATCAGCTGAGCCAGGGATTTAGCTCAGCAGCATAAGCACCTGCCTGGCAAGCAAGAGATTGTCAATTTGATCCCCAGTACAAAAAAAAAAAAGAAAAGAAATCAACTGATAACAAATGTTGGTGGAGCTGTGGGGAAAAAAGGAACACTTCTCCACTGGTGTGGCCACTGTGGAAATCAGTATGAAGATTCCTCAAAAAACTAAGATTGGAAGTCCCATTGAATCCGATTCCCCTCCTGGGTATTTTCCCAGAAAAACCAAAAATGTCATGTCACAGTGATATATGTGCACCCATGTTTATAGCAGCACAATTTGTAGTAGCTAAATTTTGGAAACAACCAAAATACCCATCAATTGTAGAGTGGATGAAAAAGATGTGGTATTTTTATACAATGGAATATTCCTCAACTATAAAAAAGGATGATCTTGAGGCTTTTATAGGTGAATGGAGGCAACTTGAGACTATCTTCATAAATGAAATCAATAAGACATTTGTAAATATCATATTGGCTCTCTAGTATAAAAATAAACAATAATAATAAAAAACTGAAAGAGTAATAAGATCCAAAATGTACAATAGATATTATAATAATGAAAGGGAAAGAAAGTGCTTAAAAGGACAGAACTACTAGGATGGGAAAAAGGAAAAAAAGAAAGAAAGGAAAAGATAATATGTATTTTGTAAACATATATAAATTTATGTATGCATGCTACATAGGTAACTATAAATGTCTTAGTTCATCAAAAAAAAAAGTTTGTGTTGTCATTATTTGATTGATCGCTTCTGTATCTAGATTTTGTAAGCTGAACAACTAGCTCTGAGACAACAATGTGCAATATATTAACTAGTGTTAACTCCCTACTTTTTTCTTTTTTGAAATTCTGTATCATTTCTTTCCTTTTTTGTTTTGCTTTTTTAAAAAAACAAAAAATAAGATACTGAAAAAAATAAATCTTAAATATATACAATTCAACTTAAATGCTGCCAAGATAATTTATACCTCAATACAACTGAAAATGTTTAAAATAGGCACAAGAGTTGAATGGATTTTTACCAAGGTATTTGTACAAATGGTCATTAAGCACATGACTAACACCCAACATCGCTATTTATCAGAGAAAAATAAATGAAAACATAAAGAGATATTATTACACACCCATTGGAATGGCTAAATTAAAAACATTGGCAATACCAAGAGCTGGGACTGCTGGAGGAAAATAAAGTAATTCAGTTCCTTTGGAAAATGGTATGCCAAGTTAAATAAATATTTTGAAAATTGCAAGAATAAAAATGATATTGTTTGATATTGCTTTAACAAAAAATAAATTTAAAAAGCTAAGAGTTTTTGAAGGAAGAATTCTTGTACATGGTTGCTTAACAGTAACTGCCATAAAACACTTTGACAGAACCACAATCTTACGCAAAAAATATTTCTCCAAAGACATCTGCCCAGCAACTGTTTATTCAGCCTCATACTGGTGCTGCCCATGTTATTAATTCTTCTAACCAAGCATTACTGTCTGAATGTACTTATGAAATCTTCAGTTTTAACTTCAAATTTTTTCCCTTGCTATAAGTTCACTGAAGATGCTCCTTGTTTGCTGTGGCATGAGTATACCTTTTACACTGCTCTGTTATCCCTCAAATAAATATCATTATTTTTAAAGACTCTCTTTCTGAATGGCATTTAGGAATGACACTTTACTATATGACCCAGAAGTTCCATTGCTATGTGAAATGAAAACATATGACAAAGATTTTTATATGAATATCCATAGCAACTCTAATAATAATAGCTCTAAACCTGAAACAACTCAAATGTCTAAAACCCAGTGAATGAATAAATAAATTATGATATAAGCTATTCAACAGAATTAGGGAAGAAAAAAAGAATAAACTACTGATACATATGACATGGATGAATCTCAAGACACTATGTTGGATAAAAGAGACCAGATATAACAAAATACATACTTTTGACTAGATTATAATGAAATTTACTAAAGAAAAATTTAATCTATAAAGATGAAAAATACATCAGTAGCTGACTAGAACTGAGTAAACTTTTGAAATGGCTGGTAGAAGTCAACAGAATTAGTCTAAACTGATGGAATTATTCTATGTCTTGATTGTATTAGTGGTTACATGGATAAATATTTTTGTCAGAACTCAGAATTGATGGCTTAAAATAACTGCATTTTATTGTATGTAAATTAAACTTCAATAAAGAAGTTTGTGGTTTGTGTCTGGGTGGCCCCCAAGCCTCATGCAATCAATGGAGGCAGATGAATCTAGCATTGTGCAATTGGTTCATTGTCTAGTTCTGGGATTGGTAGTGTGAGTGTTACACCTGCCCAGGGGCAGGAAGCCAGCATACAATATAAGAACAGGAAGGAGGTATGTTTGCCCTGGTTGCTTGTGGCCACCATGACTGGCTGCCCCTTAGCCAAGCCATCATGCCTTGGAGCCAGCTGACTATGCACTGAAACCTCCAGAAACTAAAAGCTAAATAAACCTTTCCTTGCTTCACTTTGGGCATTGGGTACTTTGTCTCAATAACAAGAGAAAAGTAACTGAGACCGAATTTGGTACCGAGAGTGGGGTCATTGCTATGACTGTACCTGACCATGTGATTTAAGAGCTTTTGGGAATGGCTTATAGGAAGAGTTTAGAAAGGTTTGGAGATGTCACCTGGATGAATGCCCATGGAACCACTTAGGCTATTCTGCATGGGAAATTATGGTGAGAGCTCAGGAGACCAGAAGGCTGATAGAAATCCTGTTGGTAAAGACCAGGCTCAGGTGGTTTCTGGGAAGAAGGACTGCATTGGGTACTGGATTCCAGATGATGTGTGTTATGGTTTGACAGAAAGTCTGTCTGCATTTTGCTTGTGTCCAGAGACTTTGCCTGAGACTAAGATTAAGGGTGGTGGACTAATTAATTTGGCAAAAGAAATTTCAAGGCAGTCAAATGTTGAGATGATGGCATACCTATTGTTTGGGGCTTTTAACCAGATTATGTTTTGAATCAAGAGCAAACAGCCCAGTAGGATGATTTAAAACACTGTGAGTTTGGCCAGGAAAAAAGCTGCAGTAAAGCTGTGAACTGTAAAGATAGAACTGAGATCTCAGTGGCACGCGCAGGGCCAGGCCAGACCTGGGCCCCTCCTACAACCCCTGCCATCCCAGCCAACCACCTCGCGGGACCCAGGAACTCCAGCCAGTGGTGGCCGGGCCAGACCCAGGCCACTCTCACAACCCCTGCCATCCCAGGTGACCACCTTGCGGAACCCAGGAACTCCAGCCAGTGGCATCCACAGAGCTGGGCCAGACCCTGACCCCTCCCATGCCACTGCTATCCTGGCTGTCTACCTCAAGACCTAAGAATTCCAGCCAGTGGTGCATGCCCTAGCAGTCCCAACACTGCCATTGGAGACCCCCCCACCTCCTGGATCTAGTATTGCTGTTGATCTTCAGCTCCCACTCCTCCCTCCAGAACTTTGGGCTGCAGTGATTAACTGTGCTGTATTGAGAGAAGACTCAGTAACCCCTCATCCAAACAGAAGAAATCAGCAGGATTCCATCAATGAGGTGAGTTTGCCCCTAAAATAAGAATAGAGTTTGCCACCTTCAGTGGGTAAACAGGAGCAATGGAGAAGCCCCCTCCAGAAGTAGGCCACTGGCAAGCTTAGCAAGAGGGTGGTGAGTCCTTCCTAAACACAAGAACATCAGGTAGGTTGGAGAGGGTACCAATAAGACCTCCCCAACCTAGAGAAAATTAAAAGGGCCTAAGAGATAACCCAGAGACACAGTAGGATCCCCGCTGAGACAAACACTATAAACAGGGAGATCTGGTGACCTCAAACAACCTGAAAACATAATAACAGTAGAACTAAGGGTTGATTTCCATCAATACTCCTAGGCTTGTCAGTCTAGGAAGAATATAGGACTCACCCAACAGGTCCTGCAAAGGGAATTCAGGTGACTGGCCCACCTCTTCATTGTGGGATTGGACAATTGGACAAACATCAACTTTACAATAGGACCCTAAGATACATACTACCAACAGTTGATTGAAAGACCAAATATTAACCCAAAAGGGGAAAATGGCAAAACAAACAAGCAAAATGTAATCTCAAACATCTAGTCCATCAGAAGCAAGTAAAGGAGACAATGAAATAGAGGACTTCAAAACTGATACACCAGAAATCTCTGAAAAGATAGCAAGTGAAATAAAGAAACAAATCCATGAGGCTATAGAGGAAATCAAATTAGAAGTAATCTCTCATGTAAAGACAGAAATAACAACCTTAGCAAAGGAGTTGCTCAGCACAGCTAGAGAACAAATAGATTAAAAAAAAATACAGGAGCACGGGAAACTGATTGAAACCTTGAATGAACAACATAGAAAACAATCAGAATCCATGAAACAAATTCGAAGAGACATTCAAGAAAAAAAAATTCTACTGAAAGCTGGCAAACTGTATAAATGAAGCTAAGGACAGAATTTCGGACCTTGAGGACAGGATTGCAATTAGCAATCATGAAGGGATAGAGCTTTTAAAAATAACAAAGCAGCATAAGATTACAATCCAGCAGCTTCAAAACAATGCTAAGAGAAACAATATAAGACTATTAGGCATTAGTGAAGATGCAGGAATCAATGTAAATGACATAGGTAGATTTCACAGAAGTAATAGAAGAAAATTCCCCAAGCATGGGGAAAAAAATCTGACATGCAGATAAGTGAGGCATATGGAACACCAAATAGTCACAACCAACATAAATTTACATGAAGACATATAATAATTAAGATCCAAGACATGCAGCATAAAAACAGAATACTAAACACTGTTAGAGAAAAGACACAACTCACCTATCAAGGAAAGCCCATGAGAATCACAGCAGACTTTTCAGTAAAAAACCCTCAAGTCAAGACAAGCTTGGAGTGAGGTATTTCAAGCCCTGAAAGAAAACTTTCCACCCAGATTGATGTACCAGCAAAACTTTCATCAAATTTAATGGAGAAACAAGATAGTTCCATGACAAAGAACAACTAAAGAAACTGATGTCCACCAAATTGACCCTAGAAAGAGTATTGAAAGACATACTCAATAGAGATAAAAATGACCATGATCGGGGCAGAAAAAAGATGGCAGATCAATAAGCAACAGTATACAAAGCCTCTCTAAGAGAAACAACTCATGCTGGAATAAAACATCACAGACAGGTTCAGACAGGGGGAGATAGATCCTCTTGACCCAGGAAGAAACTAAAGGCAAAAGAGCTGGTCAAACATGCAGTCCCAAGGCTACAATTGCAGAAGCTGAGATTTGCAGCCACAGCACTCTCCAGCCACCTGAATTCACACCACCACTGTGACTGGCCAGAGCTGCCCAAACTTGCAACTCACAGAGCCGTGACCCGCCAGAGCTATGACCCACTGCCCGCTGGAGCCACAACCCACCAGAGCTGCAACTGGCCGCAGCAGCCCAAACTTGTGACTCAAGCAGCCACCACCCACTGAAGCTGCAACCCACCAGTGCTGCCACCTGCTGAAGCTGTGACCTGCCAAAGCCACAACTGGCCAGAGAGGACCAAACTCCCAACTTGCGCAGCTGCCACCCACCCAAGCCACAACCCACTGGAGCTGCAACCCTCCAGAGCTGTGACTCGTTGTAGCTGCTACTGGCCAGAGCAGCCCAAACTCGCAACTCCCACAGCTGCGACCCCCTGGAGCAACCAAAATCACGCCACTGTGACTGGCCAGTTGCACTGAAGACTGCAGTTGGCGAGCCCAATGGAGAACACAGCTAGCAAGGGATCTCCATTAACCCACAGTGAGTGCTGAGAATAAGACCCCCCCTACACAGGAGGAGGGCAACCAACTGGACGACATGTTGGAATCATGAAGGAGGAGCCTGAACTAGGAACAACAGTGACTTCAGTTGGTTGCTCCCTTCCCAGAGAAGATTGGTGGGATCTGCTTGGCCTGGGTCACGCCCCTGGCCGGGACCCATTGAGTTGCCCCAAACCAATTCCCTATACACAGCATACACTAACATGGTGAAGGCCCCAGAAGGTTGACTGGCCTGGTGGGGAGGGGTCAGTATAAGCCACCCCTGCTTGCACCTCAATGACCAAGAGAAAACTGGAGAGGGCAGAAATCCCTCACCAGCATGCTTCAGAAGAACCATAACCAACAAGGAAAGGGACTGGGAAGAAACCAAAAACATGACAAGAGAAAGAAACAAGAAAAAGCCCTCAACCCAAAAATGTGAGAACATTGATCCAGGAGAGAGAAATACAAAAGAGATTGAGGGTAGCAAACATGCAACATCAGACACAGTATCAATGGACAGGAAATAGGCAGTAACAATACAAAATCTAGAAGATGACAAGAGGATCTATAACCTAAGAACAAAAAATGTGAGTGAAGAAGCAGGAATAAAAACAAAGGAATTACAAAGGCTATTCATGGAAATAATTAAGGAAAACTTCCCAAGCATGGGAAAAGAAAATGATATTCAGATTTATGAGGTATACAGAACACCAGCCACCTACAACCAAAACAGAGCTATACCCAGACATATAATAATCAAGATACCAGAAATTCAATATAAAAACAGAATATTAAAAGTCATCAGAGAAAAGAAACAAATCACCTATAAAGGAAAACTCATCAAGATCACAGCAGACTTCTCAACACAGACCATCAGATCAAGAAGAGCTTGGAGCAAAGTATTCCAAGCCCTGAAAGAAAATAACCTCCAGCCCAAATTGATGTACCCTGCAAAACTGTCAAAAGAAATTAATGGAGAAAAAAGATGCTTCCATGACAAAGAGGAACTGGGGGAATTTGTGACCACCAATCCAACCCTATAGAGAATACTGAAGGACATTCTAGAGACAGAGAAAAAAAAATAATACCAGGATTTCAGGAACAGTGGCAGAGAGGCCTCAATGAAAGGGAAATGCTTTAAAATAAAGCAGAAAAGTAGACAATCGATGACAGAAAAATAGCATAGCAGAAATGAGACAGAGACGGTTGGATATAACCTCTAACATAGATGGCCTTGATACACTAAAAAAAAAAAATACATGCAGAGTAGATCAGGAGGTAGGGTCTATCGAAATGCTCTGTATAGAAAATATAATCAATCTGAAAGAGGGTTTATGGACTGAAAATCAAAAATGAGAAAACAATGCTCTATATGACAGGGAACCAGAGAGAAATAGGAGCAACTCAACCACCGCCTGCAGCTATGTGTACATGTACATATGTATGTGTATGTATGTGTACATGGAAAGACAGGATATCTATGTGCAGTAGAGAACTACTCAGCTATAACAAAGGAAAACCTTGAGACTTTTGCAGGTAAAGGAATACAACTTGAGATCAAATCCAGAAGTGAGAGGGTTCAGAACCACTTAGGTAAATAGCAGGTTTCCCCCTCCCCAATGTAAAAACTGAGAGAGTTGCTGGGACCCAAACTGCACAGCACCCTGTGCGAGTGAAAGGGAAGGAATAGTCTAAAAAAAGAAGGCAGAGGATATCATTAATAGTGTATCAGGATTTAAAACCCACATTACTCACACCACTTTGTTTAGATGGATTATATTCTATTCCAGTTTGTCTATTTGTACTAGATTTGAGGGCACAGACAGCTATCCTGAAAATAGCAGAATATAGTACAGTAATCATCCTTAATTTCCTATTAACTTAATCTGAAGCCCTGTATAACATACACTGTTTTACCATGACTGATCTTAATTGAATCTGGTTGGTTAGATTGCTGTTTTGTATTGACAAATTTTATTCAAAGCTGTTATAATTGATAGTATCAAGTCTGAGAGTATAGGCAACTACACTGAAGATGACAAGATTCACTAGGACACCCACTCCGGTTTGATTATTACATGCTTTTGAAGTTTTACACTGTCTTCAATGTTCTGTTTTTATTAATATTGTTATGTACTGCTATATTCAATTATACTGCTATATTCAATTATGCTTGATGATATGGATAATTCTATTGAAGATAACAAGAGACATCATAGTAACCATTGTAGATCAGTTTGTACTGTAGTTTTATATGACTTTTTGGTTTCATGTTTTGAGAGGAATTTGTTTTGACTTGCTATGTTTTGTTTTTCCTTCTAATACAGAAAGGATAGAAATACATGTAGAGACTCATGCATATGTAGAACCTACAAACAGTTTATAAGAACTGATTATCTAATGCATGATGAAAAGAACAACTACTTTGAAGAAAAAGAGACACTACAGTACCCAGTGCTGATTCTGTAGCATCATGATGTGAAATCCAGCAATACTACTATTCTTTGTTCAGAGTGATTTTAATCTGTTTTGTATTGTTTAATTTCAACATACATGAAGGTATGGATAGCTATTTTGAAGAGAATGAGAGACACGATGACAACCATTGTTGACTTCCCTACTGTCTGGTCTTGAAGACCTAAAACGCCTTCCTTATCCTGTTCAGATCAGTTCTATACTATGTTATTTCATGTGAAGAGCTCTGATGGTCTTGCTTTGAAATTTATATCTCTTACACTACTATTTTGTGTTCTGTTTTGATCTGCTTTGTTGTGTTTAATTTTACCCTCTTTAAAATATAAAAAAGCAAAAGGAGGAAAAGAAAGTTCTCTAAAGGATATAACTGCATGTATGTTTAAGTGTGTAGGATTGACAACCACGTTGCTAAGTTTTTGTTGGATTGTTGAACAGAACTGTTTGAAACCTCACTGTTTGAATGTCTACTTTGTATGCTTTAATTTTGTAACTGGAACAGCTATATATGAAAACACAATATGTAATTTGTCAACTAGTGATTTTTTACTGTTTTTTTGAAGTTCTGTATTGTTTCTACCCTTTTTTCTGTTTTGCTTTTTTTTCTCTTTAAATAAAAAAATTTTTTAAAATGACCATGATCTTCAGAACAACAACAGAAACAAACCACCAGGCAGGACAAGCAATTAAACAAGGAGGAAAAGCAGAAAGCAAACAACTGGAACATAACAAGGCAAAGTAGAGCCAGTACATATCAGTGATAGCCATAACTGTAAATGGCCTCAATTCACCTATCAAAAGAAACAGGTTGACAGAATATATCAAGAAACATGATCCCACAATAAACTGTATACAAGAAACACATCTGACCCAAAAGGAAAATCATAGATTAAAAGTCAAAGGATGGAAAACAGTATTCCATGTAACAGGAACCCAGAAAAAAGCAGGGGTAACTATTCTGTTTGCAGACAATGTAAACTTCAAACCTAAAATGATTAAAAGAGATAAAGAAAGTCACTACATATTTGTTAGTGGAAAAATTCAAGAGGAAGCACTAACAATTATAAATATATATGCACCAAATACAGGAGCACCCAACTATATAAGACAAATACTAATGGACATGAAAAACCAAATACACAAAAACACAATTATAACAGGGTACCTTAATACCCCTGTCACAGAGAGATAGATCAACTAGACAAAAAGTCAGCAAATAAATAATAGAACTGAATCATACCTGTGAGCAAATGGACTTAGTAGATGTTTACAGAGTGTTCCACCCAACCACATCAGAATACACATTCTTCTCAGCTGCACATGGGACATGCTCCAAAATAGACCATATATTATCCAAAAGATTCTTAAGTAAATGCAAAGGTATCAAAATTATCCCACACATAATATCTGACCATAGCACACTGATATTGGAAACTAATGGCAAAAGAAATTGCAAAATCTGCATAAATACATAGAAATTAAATAACAACCTCTGAACAACCAGTGGGTTACAGATGACATTAAAGAAGAAATAAAGCAATATCTACAATTCAATGAAAATTCAGAAACAACACACCGTAATCTGTGGGATTCAAGAAAAGCGGTCTTAAGAGGGAAATATATAGCAATAAATTGTCATATCAAGAAAACAGAACGAGCACAAACCTAATGCTTTATCTCAAGCATCTAGAAAAAGAAGAGCAAGTAAAACTCAAAGCTCATAGAAGAGAGGAAATTGTAAAGATCAGAGCAGAAATTAATGCAACTGGAACTAAAAAAAATACAAAGAATTAGTTAATAAAAAATCTGGGGTTTTTTTGAGAGAATAAACAAAATTGATAAACCTCTAGCTAACCTTATAAAGAAAAAGAAAGAAAAACCCAAATTTATGCAATAAGGACTGAACAGAGGGAAATTACTACAGATCTCATGGAAATTACTACATATCCCATGAAATTGAAAAGATCATCAAAACCTACTTTGAATAGCATCTAAAAAAATGAAATACTTATCTCTACTCATATAGAATGGACAACACAGAAGAAATGGACAGATTTCTAGAAACATATGAACTACCAAAGCTCAACCAAGAAGATATAGCAATTTTGAATAACCCAATTATCAGCTATTAAAATTGAAAACATAATTAAAAACTTACCAACAAAGAAAAGTTCAGGTCCTGAAGGATTCATGGCTGAATTCTACAGGAAATTTAGAGATTTGATGCCAATACTCCTTAAACTTTTCAATGAAATTGAAAAGGAAGTAATCGTCCCTAACTCATTCCTAGAGCAAGTATTACTCTGATATCAAAACCAGAGAAAGACCCAACCAAAAAAGAGAACAATAGGCCAATGTCACTAATGAACATTGATGCAAAGATTCTCAATAAAATACTGGCAAATAGAATGCAACAAATCATCAAGAAGATTGCACATCATGACCAAGTGGGATTCATTCCAGGAATGCAGGGATAGTTAAACATATGTAATACAATAAATGCAATACACCACATCAACAGAGCCAAAACAAAAACCACATGGTCATTTCAATAGATGCAGAGAAAGCTTTTGATAAAGTCCAGCACTAGTTCATGATAAAAACCTTTTAGAAACTCAGAATACACGGTGTCTATCTCAAACTCATAAAGGCCATGTATGACAAACCAACAGCCAACATTATACTAAATGTACAAAAACTTAAAGCTTTCACTATAAAATCAGGAACATAAGGATATCCACTACCATCACTCCAATTCAATACAGTTCTGGAAATATTAGCCAGAGCAATCAGACAAGAGAGAGAAATAAAAGGAAAGGAAGAAGTTAAATTATCACTATTTGCAGATGACATGATACCCTATAAAGAAGACCCAAAAAACTCCATTAAAAGACTACTAGAGGTAATAAACAAATTCCGCAGTGTAGGTGGACACAAAGTCAGTGCTCAAAAATCAACAGCATTCCAGCATACAAACAAAAAACTCACTGAGAGAGAAATTATAGAAATATCACCTTTCACAATAGCATCTAAAAAAAATGAAATACTTAGGAATCAACCTAATAAAGAATGTAAAAGACCTATATGCTGAAAATTATACTATTCTAAAAAAGGATATTGAAGAGGATATTAGAAAATGGAAGGATATTCCTTGCTCTTGGCTAGGAAGAACCAACATTGTGAAAATGGCCATACTCCCAAAACTGCTATACAGATTTAATGCAATCCCAATCAAAATACCATTAACATATATCACAGACCTAGAGAAAAGTATTCCTAAAATTCATTTGGAAACAGAAGAAACCTAGAATAGCAAAGGCAATTCTGAGCAACAAAGGAAAGGCAGGAGGCATCTCAATTCCTGACTTGAAATTATACTTCAAAGCTACAGTGATAAAATCAGCATGGTAATGGCAAAAAAATAGACCTGAGGATCAATGGAAAAGACTAGAAGATACAGACACAACTACAAAGTCACTCAGCCACCTGATATCTGACAAAGGGGCTAAACATGTTCACTGGAAGAGGGATAGTCTTTTTAATAAATGGTATTGGGAAAATTGGTTCTCCACATGCTGAAGACTGAATCTAGATCCATACCTGTCACCATGCACTAAACTAAAGTCAAAATGGATCAAAGACCTAAATATTAAAATAGAAACACTAAATCTACTGGAAGATGAGGTATGTAGAAGTCTTGGAGACAAAGGAGTAGGCAGAGAATTCATGAACAAAACACAAACACAAAGAATCAACAACTGAGATCTCATATTATTGAAAAGTTTTTACACTTCAAAAGAAATCACAAATGGAGTGAAAAGAAAACCCACAGAATAGGAAAGAATTTTAGCCAGCCATCCCTCAAAGGACTTATATCCAAAACATATTAAAAAACAGTAAAAATCAAGCCCCCCAAATTCAAAGACCCCTTCCAAAAATGGGCACCTGAGATGAATATACAGTTCTCAGATGAAGATATACAAATGGCAAATAAATACATGAAGAAATGTTCACCATCATTGGTCATTCAAGAAATGCAAATTAAAACAGCATTGAGATTTCATCTCACTCCAGAAAGAATGGCTGTCATCAAGAAACCAACTGAAAACAAATGTTGGCAAGGCTGCAGGGAAAAAGGAACACTTCTCCACTGTTGGTGGGAGTGTAGACTGGTGCAGCCACTATGGAAATCACTATGGAGTTTGCTCAGAAGACTAGGATTAGAAGTTCCACTCAACCCAGCTATTCCCCTCCTGGGTATTTTCTCAGAAAAACTGAAAAGATCTTGTCACAGTGATATATGTGCACCCATGTTCATAGCATCACAATTTGTAATAGCTAAATCTTGGAAACAACCAAAATGCTCATCAACCGCAGAGTGGATGAAAAAGATGTGGTATTTTTATACAATGGAATATTACTCAGCTATAAAAAAGGATGATCTTGAGGCCTTTATTGGTAAATGGAAGCAACTGGAGACTATCCTCATAAGTGAAATAAAGCAGAATCATATTTGTAAATATCACATTGTGTCTCTAGTGTAAAAAGTAATAAAAACTGTAGGAGTAATAAGACCCAAAATGTGTAATCAGTATTGTAAAAAAAGAGAGAGAAACTATTAATGAAATTGAAAATGTAATCAATTGCCTACCAATTGCCCAGGCCCAGACGGATTCACTGCGGAATTCTACAAGAAATACAAAGAAGACTTAATGGCGACACTCCTCAAACTCTTCAATGAAATTGAAAGGGAAGCAATTCTCCCTAAGTCATTCCTGGAAGCAAATATCACTCTAGTACCAAAACCTGAGAAAGACTCAACTAAAAAAGAGAACTACAAGCCAATCTCCCTAATGAACATAGATGCAAAAATTCTCAATAAAATATTGGCAAACAGGATGCAGAAATCATCAAAGAAGATTATACACTATGACCAAGTGGGATTCATCCCAGGCATGCAGGGATGTTTCAACATAGTAAATAAATACATGTAATCCACCATATCAATAGAGCCAAAAGCAAGAATCACATGATCATTTCTATAGATGCAGAAAAAGCTTTTGATAAGATCCAACACACATTCATGATAAGAACCTTACAGAGAAATGGAATAGATGGTCTCTACCTCAATATGATAAAGGCCATTTACAACAAACCAACAGCCAGTGTCATATTAAATGACCAAAAACTGAAAGCCTTTAACTTGAAATCAGGCACAAGACAAGGATGTCCCTTATCACTGCTCCTATTCAATATAGTACTGGAAATACTAGCCAGAGCAATTAGACAAGAGAGAGAAATAAAGGGGGTAAAGATAGGAAAAGAAGAAGTTAAATTATCATTATTTGCAGATGACATGATACTCTACATAGAAGACTCCCAAACCTACTTTGAAAGTCTCCTAGATATAATAAATAAATTCAGCAAGGTAACTGGATACAAAGTCAATACTCAAAAATCAATAGCATTCTTATACACTAACAACAAAATCACCGAGAGAGAAATAAGAGAAGCTACACCCTTCACACTAGCATCCAAAAAAAATGAAATACTTAGGAATTAATCTAACAAAAGATGTACAAGAGTTGTACAGGGAAAATTATAATACCCTGAAAAAAGAAATTGAAGAGGACCTCAGAAAATGGAAAGACATCCCTTGTTCATGAATAGGAAGAATAAATATTGCAAAAATGGCCATTCTCCCAAAATTGTTATATACATTCAATGCAATCCCAATGAAAATACCACTAACATACCTCATAGATCTAGATAAATCACTCCTAAAATTCATCTGGAACCAGAAGAGACCTAGAATAGCAAAGGCAATTCTAAGCAGCAAAGCCAAGGCAGGAGGCATCACAATCCCTGACTTGAAGTTATACTACAAAGCTACCATAATAAAATCAACATGGTATTGGAATAAAAACAGACCTGAAGATCAATGGAATAGACTAGAAGATACAACTATGAACACACTCAATCACCTTATCTTTGATAAAGGGGCCAAGCATGTTCACTGGAAGAATGATAAGTCTCTTTAATAAATGGTGCTGGAAAAATTGGCTATCCATATGCTGAAAACTAAAATTAGACCCACGCCTATCACCATGTACTAAACTAAAATCCAAATGGATCAAAGATCTAAATATTAAAACAGAAACACTAAATCTGTTGCAACACAAAGTAGGTAAAAAACTTGAAGGCATAGGGGTAGGTAGAGAATTCAAGAACAAGAACCAAATTGCACAGGAAATACTTCCCAGAATCAATAACTGGGATCACATCTTATTAAAGAGTTTCTGCATGTCAAAAGAAATCTCCAGAAGAGTGAAAAGAAAACCTAAAAACTGGGAAAAAAGTCTCAGTGAACTGTCCCTCAGACAAAGGACTTCTGTCTAGAACTTATAAAGAATTTTAAAAAATCAGACCCCTTAAATTCAAAGACCTAATCCAAAAATGGGCATCCAAGATGAACACACAGTTCTCAGATGAAGAAATACGAATGGCAAATAAATACATGAAAAAATGTTCATCATCATTGGTCATTAGAGAAATGCAAATTAAAACCACACTGAGATATCATCTCATTCCAGAAAAAATGGCCAGGATCATGAAAACTGCCAACAACAAATGCTGGAGAGGCTGTGGGGAAAAAGGAACTCTTCTGCACTGTTGGTGGGAGTATAGACTGGTGCAACCACTGTGGAGGTCAATCTGGAGATTCCTCAAAAAGCTGGGGTGGGAGGTCCCATTTGACCCAGCTATTCCACTCTTAGGCATATTCCCAGAAGATCTGAAAACATCTTACCACAGTGATATATGCACACCCATGTTTATAGTGGCACAATTTGTAATAGCCAGATCTTGGAAACAACCTAAGTGCCCATCAACCAAGGAATGGATAAAAAAATTGTGGTACTTTTATACAATGGAGTACTACTGAGCTACAAAGAATGATCACATTGAGATATTTATAAATGAATGGATACATCTTGAATCTATACTCATAAGTGAAATAAATCAAACTCACATGTATAAATACTATATAGTCTCCATAGTGTAAGAAATGGTAAGAGTACAAAAGATTTTATGGAAATCATGGTTCACCATTATACTGCTTTGAAGTCTTATGTTTTCATTCATTGACTGGAATGGTTTTATTCTGTTTTGTTTGATCTTAATATATGTGATCACATGAATAGTTACTTTGAAGGTAAGACAATATGGCAGCCAGTGTTGATTTAATATCATCTTGCTCTGAAGTCGTACCATGCTCTTGTTTTTCTATTACCATTGGTTCTGTCATGTTGTTTCTTATTGGATTTTAATATGTATGATAATATAAACAAAATTTTTATGGAAAATGAGATAATATAGCAGCCATTGTTCATCTTCAGTTATTTGGTTCAGAATGCCTTGCAATACTTTCATTCTCTTGAGTGGTTTTATTCTATTTTGTTATGTTTGACATTATTGTGTGTAAAGCTAAGCTCAACTATTTCAAACAAAGAGACATTATAATAGCCACTGTTAATATCCAATTGTCTTGTTGTAAAGTGTTGTGTTGCTTACATTGTTCTGTTCTGATCTGCTTAGATCTGTCCTCTTTTGTTTTATTCTCTTTAAAATAAAATTAAAATTAAAAAAAGTTAAAAAGTGAGGGAAAGAAAGTGCTCTAGGACTGCATATATGTTTAAGTGTGAGATAGATAACCATATTACTAAGTTTTGTTAGATCATTGAACAGAACTGTTTGCACTCTGTTTGAATGTCCACTATTTATGCTTTAACTTTGCAACTTGAACAACTATTTCTAAGATGACAATTATATAATTTATCAACTAGTGATTTCTTAGTGTTTATTTTTTTTCTGAAATTCTGTATTATTTCTACCCTTTGTTTTGCTTTTTTTTCCCTTTAAATAAAATTTTTAAAAAATAGAACTGAGATGTGCATTGCTGAGAATGAACAGAAAAATAAAAAAGATGGCAGGCAGGCATCATAGAAGAGGCAGTGTGTCTCTATCCTCCTCAGCCTCAAAACTGCAAAAGTGAAAGACTGCTTGGAAGAGAAAGCTGCAGAGCCCCATGTTCCACAATGGTTGGCAACCACACCTGGTTCCAGAATGGTGCTGACATACAGAATCCACTCCTCACAGTCAGGTTCAAAATGCCCAGCTATCCAGGCACTGGATCCCTACAGCCAAGAGAGGAAAGCCTGGCTACAGCTCCAGTTGACAGAGGACCTTGGTGGTTTCCACATGGTGCTGGTTGTAGGCACATGAAAAATGCATGAGTGCTGAGGTTAATGCAGCTTCCATCCCAATTTCAGAGGACCTGGGAGAGCAGGAAGTGTGCCCCTAAGAGGGCAATATGTAAAGCTGTGGGTGTGAAGCCAAAGATGCAATGGAAAAGTTTTGAAAAGCCAGGCGCATGAATCATCTAAGGGAACCCACAAGAAAGGAGCATAGTGGGCCCAAGAGAGAAGCTATGAGAGCTAAAACCCCAGAAAGTGCCATGAAGATGGAGTCACTTGAGCCTTTTAGAGCTCACAACCAGATTGCTTCAGATGCTGAGCATGGAACTCTAGGACTTAATGTTTGCTCTATGGGATTTTGGTCCCCTTTGGTCCCCTTCCTTTGTATCCCCTGTTTGGACCCTTTGGCATGATAATGTTTACCTTGTGCCATTTAATGTTGGAAGTGTTTAACTTTGTTTTCATTCATATAGAGGGTTACAGCTATGTGTTTGCCTTAGATCTCAGAGGACACTTGGAATTTGAACTTTTCAGCAATGCTGAAACTGTTAGGAATTTAGCAACTCTTGCTGATGGATTAAATATCTTTTATATAAAGGATATACCTGAACCTTTGTGGGGCCACAGCTGTAATGTTATGGTTTGTGTCTGCAATCATGGAGGCAGCTGAATCTAGCATTTGTGACTGGTTCATCATCTAACCTAAAGAAACTGTATGCTAAATTAACCTTTCCTTGCTTCACTTTGGGCATTGAGTACTTTTGTCTCAACAATGAGAGAAAAGTAATCAAAACAAAGGCTTTTTGTAAAACTTGATACACTCAATAACTCTATACTTATATTGAAGAGAGAATCAAAAATGGGCCAGGATGACTTTTAAAATAAAGGAGACAGTGGCATAACATCAGATATCAAAATGTGTTACAGAGTTACATTATTTAAGACAGTATAGTAGGAACAGCTATATAGAACAATGGACTTCCTAAAACAGACTCATGCACACTTCATACAGAACAGTGACAGCTCTGTATATCAGTGGAAAAAGATATACCTTTCAATAAATAGTGTCAAAATAATCAAGTTTTTCATGTGAAAAAGCAATTGTATCTCTATTTTACACTATACACAAAAATAATTCCAAGTAAATTAAAGACCTGTAATAAGACAATTTTTAATTTTTTAAAAAATATATAGAGTATATTTATGACTTCCATTCAAAGTAAGATTTGGTCTTTCAGAGGTAGAGACATCATAGAACAGTGATACAGGCATACCCAAGTTTTTAGCAGCACAATTCATCACAGTTAAATTTTGGAAGCAGCTTATATGTCCATCAAAAAATGAATGGATAATGAAATGTGACATTTACATACAGTAAACTACTACTCTGCCATAAAGATAATATTGAGTCATTTGTAGGAAAATGGATGCATCTAGAGACCATAATTTTAGGTGAAATAAATCAGACACAGGAGTTTAAGTATCACATGTCTTCTCTTATATGAGAAACCCAAATTATAAATAAGGAGCAAAATAAAAGATAGAAAGTAAGGAAATAGATCTTTTTCATATGGGAAGGGATCAAGAGATGGAGAAAGGAGGAAGGGGAGGAGAAAGGATGAAAAAAGGAATTAAGATGTATTATGTACTGTACCAACTTCACACAAGGAACGTAAACAATATGTACTGCAAACAGGTACCAATAAATTTATTTTTTAAAAAAACCAAAGACAAAGTCTTACAAAAAAGAAGGAAATTATATCATGTATTGGAGACACAGAAATCAATCAATAAACATTCAGTTAATAGATAAATAATACTTGTAAACCAAGAAGGAAAATACTGTAGAAAAGACTGCTAATACCAGAAACTATTGACAGCTCAAAGACCTAGAAGAAATTAAAAGAAATGGAATCAATAGGACACATAAAGAAAGAAACCAACCTTGAAAAGGAGTTAGATATGTACTTCACACTCTTGAAAAAGGAGACAAAAATATGTGAAGATGTAACTATACCTATGACTTGATAGCACTTGTTTCAAAAAGATGTTCATCTACAGGATGAGTTGTATCAGAATCATCCAAAATAATGACTTAATCAAATTTTTAGACTCCAGCTCACACCCACAAAATCACAATAGGAATCTGGTAAATGGAGTCCAGGAACCTGAATTTTTGTGGTTTGTGACCCAGTGGATTCCTTTAAGAATAGAAGTTGGGGGGGGCGGTTAGCTCAGAGGCTCAAGCATTTGCCTGGTATATGCAAGGTCATGATTTCAATCCCCAGTACAAAAAAAAGATATAAAAAAATAGAAGTTGGGAAAACTTATATTTGTCAGCCCTGTGGAAAGCAAAATTGACCCCTGCCCAATTATTATTATGATTAAGCAAGCACACCCAGTTCCACCATTTCAAAGAAGTAAAAGCTTTACACTCCATGATAAGCTAAAAGAAAGGAATAAGAATTTTCTAAAATTAACAAAATCTGAAGCCCTTTCTTGTAAACTGGTAACATCCTAAGGTAAACAACTTTATCACTGACTTTTCCAATACTGACATCTATAAGTCAAATTTTATCATTTGTGGAAGCTGTAGTCCTATCCACAAAAGAACATACTATTACCTTACCTATCTAGTAGGGGTTTTTCCCCTTTAAAATGTTCACCCAACCATATATCCTTCTCAAGAAGAATGCTTTAAAATGCACTCTCTTAACAAAGGAGACAAGAGCCACTAAAAACATTGGGGAAGGAATAAAGCCTGGGGCTTGTGAGAATTTTTGCTGGAGGTGTCTTAGAAAAGAATGAGAAAAGAGACTGCTGCCGACTGGTATTAGAAGTTTGATAAGGGTGAGTATCATAAGTCTATAAAGAGTCGCTAAAGCATCACAGCAGGTGATATTGGCCAGAACACCATGGGAGAGAAAATGCAGCAAAAGAAACAAAACTCAGTTAATCCTAGGTTTTGGGGGAGAAGGACGGATGCAAGGAAAAAGGTGTCCAAGTATGCTCCATAGTTCCTACAGAGCAGTCTTGGCAAACCTCTGTGTGCCACAAAGAGCTGTTTGTTATCACTGAAAGTTCTAAAAAGTTTGCCACCACTGCTGTAGAGGATTACAGGTATGGGAGGAAGACAGAAAAACTTTTGCAGAATGTCTCCTAGCCCAAACCACATGTCTGTGGAAAGGATAATTCTGTAGAATTTAAAATCAAGAAGTATGACTCCAGAGTTTTTGTTCTTATTCCAGGGCATCACACATAGCTATAGAATTTTTCCACTGTCCAAAGGTGCTCAGAAGGAACTAACTGGCACATGAATTCAATCCATTTAATAATCCTGCCTCCACACCCCTAATTGAAATCTACAACCACATGAATACTGTCATCCCTCAGTATCCTAGCAGAGATTGGTTTCAGGGCTCTCCATGGGTATTAAAATCTGCAGAAACTCCAATTTTTTATGTAAAATGGTATAGTCATTGTATATAACCTATGGATATCCTAGTATATACTCTAAATCATCTGTAGATTACTTATAATACCTAATACAATGTAGATACTATGGAAATAATTATTATACTGTATTAGAGAATAACAAGGAAAAAACTGTATATGTTCAGTACAGACACATATTTTCCCAACTACTTTTGATCTGAGGCTGGATGAATCTGCAATTGGTTGAATCCAGGGGGATGGAAACCACAGATACATGGGGCCAACTATAGTTTTATCTTTGCCCTCAAGCATCTTCCATTTGCCAGTCTGTGTGCTCAAAGAACTAGCTCCATGCAATGAGGAAGTCTTTTTAATTCACACAAAGGACCATATGGCCTAGTTAGGCTCCTACTTTAGCCATGGCACTACACTAACCTATTCTGTGTGGGAAGACACTCACAAAGGTATCTAACACAGCATTCTCTGTAATAATGAATATTGAAAATGAATAGAATAGAATATATTCATGTTGGACTGCTATGAAGCACTCAGAAAAATTATATATATATAAATTTTCAAAACATAATTTTGAGCTCCTGTGAGTTGGCGCCATTCATGAACTGTGGGGGTCAACAAGAAGCTAAGACCTGTGAGTCAGCGCCATGTGTGGGCTGACTGGGTGACAGTCAGACGCTACAACCCCTTCCAGAATGCAGAAAGGGAGACAAGAAGAGTCAATGTTTCCCCCTGCCTTTCTCCTCCCCACCATAAGCAACTGGCTGATCCAGAGAAACAAAGGCTGTAATGACAGCTAATGACATAAAATACAACTTAATGCTTGCATTATTTTGTGCTTCACTGACTTTGCAGGCCTAAAGCCAGTAGTTTGATATCTATTCGGAGGATAACAATACACAATGTAGCATCTAGGGGGCTCTCCTTCTGAAGGTGCTAGCCATTGTTAATTCCCTATCATCTTGCTTTGAAACCCTGTATCATTCTCATTGTTTTGTTTGTTTTCAAGGCTGACTGTTTTCCAGTTGGGTCTTATTGTCAGGCAAACACATATATATCATACACATATTCAAAATTCATGGGGATAGATGCTTCTGAGAAGAAAAAAAGGTTAGAATTTAGGGGCAAAACCACAGCTATCTTAAATGTACCTGTAATTTTTTTATTCATTTTTATTATTTTAATATGCTTTAAAGAAAATATAGCAAAATGTTTTACCTCTGTCAGTGCTGGATAAAATATATGCAATTATTTGACCTTAAAATAAAGATTAAGAAAGACTTAATGGAAACTTAAGAGTAAGAGAGTTACAAGACTATGCTGTGTGGTCAATGAGTAGAACTTTAGGGTTCACAGCCTCAGAGGTGGAGAAGTTATGGATGATGACAAAGCATAAGGTGTGGTCACTTAAGTGGGTGGCTCATGTAGAGTGGAAGTGGAAATCAACTGTAAGAAATAAAGGAATGCAGATGTGTCACCAACATGGTGGTTGAGGTTTTCCAGAACGATGATAAGAGCCAGATTAGAAAGAGTAGTTGCCAAAGTCCTACCTAAGTATGATTATAGGGTAAGGAGATTAGAGGAAGAAAAAAAATGAGATGGAAAGAGGGTGGAGTACACAACACATGCATTGGTGGAGGAGTGCTGTTGACAGAAGCCACAGTGATGAGCAAAAAGCATGTTCTGTCCATCTCCAAGCTCCAACACAATGGAGAGAGAATGGGTACCCTGTATTTGGAACTGCTGAAAAGTAACATGATTCTGGGAAAGTCTTATTTCAGTTAAGGTGAGGAGACAGTTACATTAAAAATCCTATAAAAACTCTAATTTTGTAATCCACTCACCTAAAATTATGTGGGCAATCAGAAAGGAACAGAGGATTTTACCAGTATGTGCACACACACATCCATGCACACATGCACACACACAAAGATGAAGGAGGAGGAGGAGAAGGGGAGGAAGTGGAATTAGAGAAGGGAGAGGGAAGAGAAGAGCAAGAAGAAGAATAAGCAAGGCCCTATGATACTGGAAATAAAACTTCCAACTGCACCAAAGGGGACAAAAAGCTGACAGAGATTATTCACAAAGCCAAAGGCAAAAAAATTCCACAAAATATCCACTCTGGAGCCAGGCATGATGGCTCAAGCCCCTGGGAGGCTGAGTGTAGGGAGCAGCATGATAGCTTCATGGCTGCCGCTCCATCTCTCCCTCCTGTGGGCATCCAGTGCGTCAGCCTACATTTCTCAGGATCCTCTCACCCCACCCAGGAAATGACAGCGACCCATCTGTAACTTCCTGCCCCCGCTTCTTTATAAGCCAGGAACATTGTTCAATAAACGAGGTTTGATTGGGAAACTTCAACTTGCCTCCATCTCTCTCTCTTCACCCTGCCCCTGCCCCATTTTCCTTCCTCTAGGGGAAAACTCACGCATTGGTCCGCAGGCCAGATCAAGTGGAGCCCAGCGTGGGGCCCCAATACGAGGAGGTCAACGAAGGATCGTTCACAGAGGAAAAGCCGTGGCCACGGTAACTGGGGGACTCCGTCCCTGTGATCTGTACAGACGACTGCCTGACATCTTGTCCGAATCACGGTAAGTGAACGTAATCGGCTTGGGTCAAGCGTTAAGTGAACACAAATTGTTCGTTGCCGGCCTTAGTAAGGCCCTCAAAGCGAGAGAGATAAGGGTTAAAACAAAAGATTTATTAAACTTGTCCCTGGTTCCCTCCGGAGGGCTCCATTGATACTAAAAGATGGGAAACATTAGGAAATGCTTTAAAATACTACTATAGAGTTTTTTGGTCCCAAAGGGGACAGGAGAAAAGTCCCGATGACCTCTTTTGCATGTTGGACCTTAATTTCTGAGCTGCTAACCCAACGTCATGCAGATCCCCAAATTAACAAAATGCTTACTCAAGGTGAGGCTGCACTACGCTCCTCCCGCAATCCTACCCCAAAGCCGCCCTCAGACACAGCCAGTGTGCCCAGTCGTCCCGGCTCTGTAATTCTTGATAGTAAAAAGCCGCTTCAAAATGGCGACTTGCCACCACTTCCTTTGTCTGGGACACACGAGGACATTCAAAATGGCGCCACCCTGTTTGATATTCAAAATGGCGCCACCCTATTTGACACTCAAAATGGCGCTGCCAGCCCCACAGGTCGTTAAGACCCATACGCTATTCACAGTAACTACTTTAAAGGAATTAAAAACAGCAATCACTCAATACGGCCCCACAGCTACTTTCACCCTTGCTGTTCTAGATTCCATGACTCAAAGTTAAATTATCCCAAATAAATAAAAGGACTTAGCCAAAGTCACTTTCTGGGGACAATTATTTGTTTTAAAAATCTAAATTTTGGACCAATGTAAAGCCATAGCTAAAAATAATGCCGCTCAATAAAACCCCTAGACCCTCCCCATGCTAGCAAAAACTGGCGACTTTAGTACAAAAAAAAAAAGCCCAAATGCACTATGATCCTGGCCTTTTTACACAAATTAATACAGCTGCCTGTAGGGCTTAAAAAAGGCTCCCTTCCGGTGGAGAGGTTGTCTCTTCTCTTACTAAAATTAAACAAAAACCAGAAAAACCCTTCTGTGATTTTGTTGATCGCCTCTTACAGGCAGCCAAGTGCTTTTTCGGCTCCCCTGAGAGTAATTCTGCCTTAATCAAACAATTGGTTTATAAAAATACAACATCCGCCTGCCAGGCTGCAATTGGGCCACACAGGGAGAGGGAGGACCTCTTGGGCTGCATCCACCTGTGCGCTGATATGGGCCCGATCTACCACTGGGGCCTAGCTATGGTTGCAGCTGTAAAGGAGGTTCTTCTCCCACACAAACAAGGAAGAAAAACTAATAATGGCAAATATTTTAAATGCGTGTTCTCCCTCAGGGAATGGCCAACTCCCCTACATTGTGCCAGGCTTTTGTGGCCACTGCCATACAACCAGTTAGAGATCATTGGCCAAATATATATATTCTTCATTATATGGATGACATCCTCTTGGCAGGCAAACATAAAGATCAAACCTTACAATGTTATCAGGCGCTACAAGTCGCCTTACAAAAGGCTGGACTCCAAATAGTGCCTGATAAAGTCCAGCTTACAGACCCATATACATATCTGGGTTTTCAGCTACAGGGCACTCAAGTACTTTCTCCAAAGCCTCAATTAAGACTTGATAATCTTCGGACACTTAATGATTTCCAAAAGCTTCTAGGTGACATTAATTGGCTTTTACCCTATT